>JAOBSW010000416.1:0-86180 GCA_026214975.1 Gentiana macrophylla | reverse complement strand
ATTTCAAATTTGGTAACAACTCCATGTTAATCAATGGATTAAAGGATTTGAAATTTGCAAGTCCTACTCATAGTGTCACAAGCAAGATTACTCAAGCATGTAAGCAGGTCTTAAAGCCAATCTCACTGGCTCTTTACGGAGCATCACTTTTGTGCTCAACAGACAGTTTCATTGTCAACATACTGATCAATCCAATTTGATCATTCAAAGCATCGTTCGTTGCACCACCGAACTTCTCCATCCAAGGGATGAGATTAAACGGTCGTTGGTGCTACGTCTAGTGATACAACAGGCACGTACACTCGTGTCACAAAAGACACAATCATATACGGATTCACCTCGGTGTATCCTTTCATTGCTGTTCAGTGATAGAAGATAAACACATTCCAAATCAATATATTTATTACTATAAAAGATATAGCTTAGCACACAACCTAATCTAGTAGATGTTTGACATTAGAATGACTATTTTTCGAGAAACCACAACACAATGAGCATGCTACAAAGCTGTGCAATTTACCAAATTAAAGGACACATTTTAGACCTCATGCACATGCTGTGTTGAACTCGATCAAAGCACACTTATAAATGTGTACAGGTTCCAAGCAGACTATTATACTAATACATCCAATAGCATTACACATTTACACTTGTGGGGAAAGGAAATTAACCCACTGTACATAAGCAAAGTACATATATTTGTATTATTTCCACTAGATTAACATTGAAGAACCGGCAACACAGTATTAGTATTGCTGAACAAACATCTAAAAAACAACGAACAGAAAGCAAATGAGAATATAGAATTCTATCACAATGGCAACATATCACCTGTCTAATGCACTAATCTTTCTGTTCAAACATGTGCCAATCTTAAAGCTGTATCAACCAAGCTGCTATAACATATGTTTTGTTTTGTTAAATTATTTAGACCAAAACATACATTCAGATTCAACACCAAAAGAATACTACTGCAAAGCCAAGGTTGACACATAAAATCATACGATGTGTGGTCTACAAGTATACCAATTTCAATCTAGCTGGTCACTAACAGAGCAATGACCAATAACCTTTTATATATTTATTCATATCACTCGTAAGCACTCAATGGTAATACCAATTAACTATGTGATCAATGGCACAATTGACGTGACGAAGGGTCCTTAAAACTAGTTAACATTCCTTTAATTCTTTCCATATTTGTATCCTCCGAGATAATTCTACAAATCATATACATCGTAGTTACATACTTACACACTTATTTCCTAAACGTGTCCGCAAGCCGCATGAATCATCGACTCAACAAAATAGACGAGTAAGCAACACCAACTTTTAACACAGGAAATTTATTAGAGCATATTAGCATATGCACACCACGAATAATCCAAACACCGTAAATAGATCCATAAATTAATTCTATCAATTATTAGACACATATGCTTCTTTCCTTCTATTCCCCATATTCTAACAACTTAACATGGATAAATAAGTCGGAATAACCGAGCCCTGTTCTAAAGTAAATAAGTATTCAACTTATTGCTCCTACGGGCTGATAATGATATACAAACAGATGGAAAATCCACTACTCACTTAGAGCAAATAAAGCATACGGCAAAGGTTACCTTTTTAGTATTATTTTTCCTTACCATAATCACAATGAACAAAGTGAGAATTGCAATCAGATTTCACGGATCACAATTAATGATCATAATATTTACAATATGCACGTTCGATGTTAGTAGTGCAAAGAAAACAATAGTTAATGAAACGATATAGATCTGTAAATTAATAGGTTCAAACGATCCTCTAACACACGAATCAATTTGTCTTAAGCTTATTGGGTAGTGTATCGTGTGTGGAGTGATTTACGGAACAGATCCGTAAATTACGGATTAAATTACGGAATATTAATTTAGAAAATAAATCATGTGAATAGTACAATTCATATTATTTAGTATATCTAACAAAATAAATATCATCATGCATATCTGTTCTCAAGCAACCCATATCTGAAGAAAAAAAAAAACTCTAAAATTCCTCTTTCATATTGGAAAAGGCAGGCTGACAACGCCTTTTGCACAAGGCGTTGGGACATCGATCCCTAAGTTGTGTTATGCCAACAAACTGCTTACTCTATATTTGTTTGCCATGTTTTGAATAACATAGGGTCATGGTAAGACCCACAAGACCATGCACATTTCATGGTGGGAATTGAAAAGGTAATCAAGCTCCCTATTCTTCTGTTGTTCTGTATCGGAGTAAGATCAATATGTGAATGTTTTCAAATTTGTCGTTAATTCTGAGCTTGGTGTTTTTCTTATCCAACAACTATTCTTACTTTTGATCAGCAATCAATAATCTTCACCACACAATATAAAGTTACAAGAACATCAACTACAAGACGAAACTCAGTTATTTTTTGGTTTGAGGTTTTTGTTTCAGAAAAAACCTTGCCAGTTATCGAAACAAATAGAATGTTTCCAAATTGATTTGATAAAGCGAGAAAACTGTGATTCACACAATGGGGTTATTTTTTTCTTCAACTGCATGAAAGGTTCTGATCAACGGAGTTTATTTTTATTGTCTAATCAACGAGCCGGCAACTATGATTTTTCCTTAATTACATTGTCTAATATTTTGATGTCTGATTGTCTCCGTGCAAATATTAGTTGAGATGGATTGTAAGGATCGATTACACGGCCCTAAGACTTCCACATTTATAATGATATATTCATCATTTTTATGAGCTACACATAATTTTTTATAGAGACAGACGCATAACTCAAACATTAATTAGATACAATTATTTTATTGAACGAGACACAATGTTTGATAGAGGACGTACAACTCAAGCATCAAATAGAACCAGTTGGACGATTTGAAAACTTATAATAAGAGAATTAATTATATATACATTGAATATAACAATCATGTGCGGTCATTTATGTTTAATGCTTATCGGCCCAGAATACGATTAATCCAGCATGCGTTACATGAGTGCCTAGTAGTTTACCTGATAATAGGTAAGACAAAATAGCTAAGACTATATATATATAGGTAAGACAAAATAGGTAAGAATATATATATACTAGAGGGGGGGCCGCACAACGCACGGCATGTACACACTCGGTGGATATGAAATCGGGGATACATGGTTAGGATAAAATACTGGAATATGGAATAAGAATATATTACAACATGTGAACGTTGATCGTTTTGAAAGTAGAAAACATATTATACACCAAAAGCATATTATTATACTATTACCATTTTTATAGGTGGTAATAGTTTATAATATGCTAAGCATACATCATATTGATGTTCTTTGCCAAAGCGATAGGCTAATGTAAGGAATAGAAGCAAAAGAGGTTTATTTTATAGTACATGATAATAGTAGGTTACTAATAGCAAGGCATAACGATCAGGCATCACTTTGAGTCTTGGTTCTCTTTGCCTTTCTTTGCTGGGCTTTTGGTTCTCTTGTTTACCCGCACAAGTAATTGGGCAAGGGTGCCAAAAGCTTTGGCAAGGAAAAACAATACATGAAGCATTTGTAGCCAGTCACTCACAACCACACTAATATTTACGTTTCTTCTTGACAAAGACTATCGTGCCATGACAACAACACCTGCTAAAAAGGAATGACAATTTTCTTGATAAGTAATGACACTATGACAAGATCATTAGAACAACCTGATTGAATAAGTCAAATTGATCCCAAAGGCATTCCAAACTGGAAATCTCGGGTTTCGTAGAGTACACAAAATCAGGTGATAAACAAGGAGACATGTTGCTAATAGTACCAAAAGGAGCATATGCAGTTAGGCTTGGGAAGAAGCATCAATTAAGACAAAACTTAAGGTTGTTAAATGGGGTTTTTACTCATTCATTTAGCTTTGCAAGAACATGTGCACAAGAAGAGGTATTGAACATCGAGTATCACCACATGTAGAAGAAAAAGATTGGGGAATACTTCCATTGCAGACTATGTATAGTAGTGGTGGATGGGACTCGTATTGAACATCTTGCGAATCACCACATAAAAAATTTGCACACACACCCTCTCTTTATAAATAGGAGATCAACATTGACCAACTCGATTTGCTCTACCGGATCAACATTGACCGCAAATTGACGATATTTTGACATAGTAGTGTGATCAGAATGGTTTTTCACACCGAAGGGGCCAATACGTTACAACAGAATTTGATGATGAGTCAATTTACAGAAAGGCCATTTCAGTAGAAAGAAATAATTTATAAATCAAAATGTTATGATCACAATAGTTTATGGTTTTAAAAAGACTGTGTAAGGCATCAAATATTTCTATATTTGGTCTCAGAAAGAAAGAAAATAGTAAAAAGCAAATTAAAAGATTGATTCATTACTTGGCTTTCAACTGAGACTCTTTCTTCTAAGTCGGCTATCTCTGATCGAAGAGAAGCTACTTCATGAAGATTTAGCACAACTTTGCAAATATTTATAATATCATGTACGATTCAATCGATAAGTATAATAAAGACCGATACACAATTTATTTACGGAAGAATCATAGTAACCAACCTTTGTCGATTATCCGCTCCCAATCCCAAGGTAGACTACGTAAACTAAAAAGTTCAAAGATGTATAATAGCATCAATTGATCCCTAATCGTATCTCGAGATTCAAACAACGGACACCGAGGCTCATCATGTAAGAGCCAAAATTAAACAACATGCGAGAATCGTATAAACAGTAAAATTGAATAACGAAATACAACTAAGCGATAAAACAAGGTCTGTGAAGTTAGAACTCATGCGCGTGGCGGCAAAGAGGTGCTGTGTCTTTTTTCATCAGGTGTGTGTGTGTGTGTGAAAATGATGTATGTCTGTGTGTGTGCACTTTGTCATAAGTTAGATGAAAATGGATAAAGAAACCTATCCCCTCAAGAATTACAACATCAAGTGGATTCAACGGGCAAACAAATTTCAATAGAAGATGCAGAAGCAACAGATTCAGACGGAGAATTGATATAACAAGATTGCCCAAAGAAATCAAATCAACCAAACAACAACAATGCCCAAACAGAAATTTTATCCCATGCTGTTAAAAAAACACAAGGAGAAAGCCTATTTCAGAAGAAGCATCTCAACTAATAGCAAGAAAGCAACCAGTAAAAGTAGAAATAAATAAAATAAAATAATCCATGAACAAGAATGGAACGGATCAATCAATCCCAAAATGGCAATCAGGATTATAAGAACAACAACAATTGCACAAATCCTTCAACCATTACAAAAATAAACCCACAAAAATTTCAACTGCGAAAACCCTTTACAATCAAGAAAACAGAGCGACTAAAGAAAGAATAAGCAAAACATGGAGATCGCAACAAAACACAAGAAGAAAATGATATATCAGATTACCTGAAGGAGATCGCATAGTGGGAATGACGGGTTTTGTCGGAGTCGAAGACGTTTGAATGGATCAAGAGAATATAGGCTCGATCTTAACAGAATCTGACACAAAGGCTGAAACTTTTACTCAGATAATCACACATTATAACATAGGGAATATAGATCGGACTATATAAGCATAGATCAAACAGAAACATTAAACATGAGTTAATACACATAATATCACTTCGGCTTTGTTGATTGAAGACCGAAACTGGCAGATAGATTAAACATTTAACAGACTAAGCAAGATTTCAGCCAATGAAGACACAAATTATTACTACTAAGGTCCAACGGTCTTGTGTATCAAAACAGGGGTTCAGATTAGCAAAACATCACAGAAAGATTGAATCTTTTACTTTTAAAACACGAAATAGATACAAAAGAGGAAATATAATACCTGATTATTTGCATAAGAGAGTGATACAAGGTGTTGTAGAGCATCATAGACCTCAGTTTATCCTTCATCGGTCTCAAGAAACGTTTTCAAAGAACAAAGATCAAGCTTTTCAACAAATCATTGCCATCACAAAGATCCAATGGGTAAACTGTTTCGCAGAGGCTTTCAGAGGCAAAGAACTCAGCTTTCTTGAAGAACTCCATTTGTTTTATATAATGTCACCTCCTGAACAACGTCCCTCACTGGCACCGCTACCATCACGGGTTTGCAATCCTTGAAGCTGGAACTATGGAATATGTTCGAGTAGATTAAAAAGGCTAGCAAAAGAGCCAGTGTTGCAGAGATACACACGAGAGAGACCCGTAAAAATGAGAGATTTTCTTCACATGCAAAAGAGCAAATTATTCCACTGAAAGAGGCCCACAACAAAACTATAAAGATAAAAATACATATTTAAAATGCATTTGAAATCTTTGGAACATGTACAGTATAAACTTCTAAAGATGCAAGCTTGAAAGGGAACAATCATCATCAATATATCACTTGAAGCATTGAAATAAAGCAAGAAACACACTTCAACTTCTCATTCATCGTATATATTCACTGTAAGTACTTCAACATACAAAAATCAAAATTTGTTTCAATGACAACAACTTAATTATCATATCCGTGAAAACCAAATCCACATCCAAGCCGAACCCAGAAAATGTCCATTCCAAATGCAAAATTATACAGCTAATTTGAAATGATAACAGGGAACACGAGATGTCATGCACAAATATTGCAAATTTCATCAAAACAAAGCATTACAACCTCTACACCCAAACTAAACCCGGAAAAGCTAAACATAGAAAGACCTGCAGCTACGGGCTTCTCCAGAGGAGTGTAGATTTGACCTTACAGCTTTCGACGAATCAAGTGAAAAGATACAACCTTTCAAGCTCCGAACGACCACCGGAAGATTAGGGTGGTCAAATCGCTAATCCTCATTTGAATTTCAACCGCCATTGACTCTGACCAGGAAGATTTCTTCCTTATCAACATCTGCAAATCGAAATCATCGTTAATTACATTGAATAGTGTAAAATCAGAAGAGAAATGAGAGAGAGGATAGGAACGATTCCATCGGATAATCCCCAAGGTCCAAGCCTTCACGTTTATCAGAAAACAACCTGGAGGCGTGGGGAGAGCGGTGAACGAAAATCGCCATCGCCGCCGCCGTACACAATATTCCATCTTGAAAAAACCCCAACAACCCTTCATGAATTTTTGATTTTGTTGCTTTTAGGGTGGATAATATGTTAAGGTTGTTGGGCTTAAGGGCCGAAAGAAAAAAACTGGGTCGGGAAAAAAAGCCCAAATGCAAAAAAAATGGCAAAAATCGTCGACGTGTACAGCTTGAGCGCAGTTTCCCAACCCAACATTATAAGTAGGTATATATAAAGGGTAATGATACATATACTCCCCTTCACCTACAGAATTCTTACCGAATTGATGATGTGGCTGACACATCATAAGGTGGGTCCCATCTCTTATTTAGCCTAGGTTTATTAAAATAAAATAAAAAACCTTGAAAAAAAAATCAATCAAACCTATCCTTCCGTCTTCTCCCCAAATCAATTGTCGTGACTCTCTTCTTCCGAAACCCTCTTTCCGACCAAGCCTCTCCCATCCCCTTCTCTCAGCTAAATCAGCATCCTTACGATTCCCTAATCGACCAACCACCTTAATCGACGGTTCCCACCTGCAGCAAAGAAGACCGGTGACGACGATTCGAGGAAGATGAAGATCATGTTTTCGCCTCGAACGCGGCCACCGATCACCACGCCGGCGATTCAGTTGGTATGTTGGCCATTTCTATTCTCCCAAATTTCTCAGTAATGTGCAATTTTGGAGGTTGTTCTTATTGTTCATCGTAATTAAGAAATCCTTATCTTTTTCAGTGTATTTCATCTATGTTTAACCCATTATTTCTCCTAAAACCCAGTGCTTAGTTTTTAAAACCCCTTTTTGTATTAATGTTGTTGCTATTGTTCAATGTTGTTGTTTTTAAAGGATTTTCTTACCTATGTTGCTGCTATTTTTTAGGGATGAAATAACTGCATATTGACATTCCGGCATGCTTTATCACAAGTATCTGGATGGCATAAATTTTAGGATATTATATCCCATGTTTTATTGTTGTTGTGAGGAAGCAAAAAAGTTATAAAAAAAATTAGTGTGTATGTTCAATTAATGTTTGAGTTCATCGAATGTGCAAATTAAGCAAAATTGAGTCTGCAAATTAAGCAAAATTGTTTCCCTGCTTTGAGTAAAGACCCTCAAGTTCTTGGTCCTCTGTATTATAAGGCTTGTTACAATGCTGAAAATCAATTTATCTCGAGGCTTGTTACGATGTTGTAAATCAATTTATCTCAATCGAGAGACTCATGATTTATAGTAACCAGATGACGTACAATGTTTAAAAAAATGACGATGCAACAATTTGTGAGCATGTTCTTTATTGTTACTTTCTTTTGTTTGTCGCTAACATTTTAACATTTTGAGGGTGATACCTTCACAACAGGGGCATTTTGAATTTTCTAGTTGCTCTTGAAGTGAAATATGCCTTCTATGGGGTCGTTTCCACATTCACATTAGTCTTGTTTTATCATTGCCATGGACTTGGTAAATATAAATTCAGGCTTTAATGAACAACATTGCCCAAAGCAATTGCTCCTCTTTTATGTTGTTTGATTATTCCATCATTATTACTTGAGCTTTTAACTCATTGTGACTCTTTCATTTGGCTCACATTGCTTGAGCGTATTGCTTACATTGTCTATAGAACCTTTCTTGAAGTTTTCTATTTACAACGTGAAATGTATATTAGAGTATGTTGTTGACATTATCTTATGATCACTGATTTTACACTTTATTCTTAGCCTTGCCCCAGACACGCGGGGTCATTCATCTACAAGCCAAGATCACAAAAGTATGTGCTATGTCAACTTTCATACACGTGAAGTGAAGTTAGTGAAGCATGGAATATCCCATGAGGAGGTGATTTAGAACAACTTCGTCAAATTCCAGCTGGATACCAGCTTGGCCTCAATGGAAAGTCCCTAAAGGACAATGACAATTCAACAAGACAATTGTAATTCATACGTAGGTGCAATTTGATGGGGTTAGTGTTTGTTTTTTTCATAAAATGTGGTACTTATACTGCTCAAGAAGTCTGCAACACCTATGTTTATCTATCAGACCATTTTTTTTTTCTTGATTTAGCTATTTGAATTCCGTAATCTTGTTTTGGTAACTTTGTTTGCTTTGTGCTTACCTTGGTCATGATTTTGTGATCCGAATGTTCTTAAATGTATAAAATAGTATGTATTTATGTCGTCGCGTCCATGTATGAAACGTAAACACGTTTAGCAATGTTGAAAACATCCTAGAATATTGAAGTGGTTCAAACCACCTGAAAGGCAAAATACCTAGAAAGTAGCATAGATATCACTTGGACAAGTACAAAAGAATAAAAGCTCAAAGAGTTTAGCATAATGTACAAATCAAGCAACAATAATCATAATCACAAGTAACGAACATGGACACAAATATAGCCTTTCCCTTGCATCACTTCTAGACAAGTAAAGAACAAAAAAAAAAGTACAAACAACAAAACATTAGTCCATTGTCATACCAAAATTACAAGTGCAAAATAAAATCCGAATAATAGACCAAAAGACACTCCAAAAGAGTTACCCCTTTGCAAAGTTAGCAGATGAAACTGCTTGCTAATATTTTTGGATTCTAAATAACCAAGTACCACATTCCAAAAAAGTATTAGGTACACCAAATTACACATACGTATGAATTACTACTGATGCCATGTAGAAGTGTTGTTGTTCTTCAATGGCTCTACATTGAGACCGATTTGTTATCCTGCCTAGCATTCAATCTGACGAAGTTGTTCTAAAGCACCTCCTTGTGGGATATTCCATTCTTGACTCAACATATATGGAAACTGAATTGGCACATAGTTTTGAGAGCTTGACTCACAAATGAATGGCGCCACATAGCTAGGGTAAGACTGAGAAAAAAAGAGCAAATCCGGTGATCAAAAGATAATCCCAACAATATAATGCCTAAAATATCAACAATGAAGCATGAAATATTCCAAAACAATTTCATACTCTTCTGACCTTGTCCATATCAGACATTCTAGCCTCCTCCTTATTTCCTTTTGAAACTCATGAACCTTATCATTGGTGTAAACACTTTGAAATTGTTTCTCCAACTCATCATGCTTACTTATACAAAGTATGAACGACTTCCAACTATTCGCATCAGCTACACTTTCAATAAATCCGTTCAAATGAAAAGCATATACACAATAAATCCGTTCAAATGAAAAGCATATACACAATAATCTTTTCCATATCGTTCATTGCCTCTACATTTTTTTACTTAGAAGTTCTATTTCACGATTTTTTTTCCTTTCCTACAGGCTTTAAATACATTCAACAGAACAGTGGTATAACCAATATTCCAATATTATTTAATGTTCACATCATTAACGATTTTAGCGGGTGTTATCATGTTCAAGGTAATTCTTGTTAATTCAAAAGAAATGTGTCCTCATTTCATACATATTTGCATTAAGTTCACATCTGTTAAACAAGGTTAATTTGTCCTCCAACAGGTTCCTAAGAGTAGCTGATAAAAAAAATCAGATTCAGTTAAAATGACTCTACCATTGCTCTTACTGCATTTAAAAAAAAAACATGTTTGATAAAGTTAAGCTTATTTTAAGCATCTTGATATGCTGGAATTGTCAATCACAACTTCATGAAACAGGACTGAGATGGGCAAGATGTAACATAAATAGTAATAGAGCTGTGTGGATTTGTGACCATTCTTCCTCTTCCATTTTTACACTCTCAGAAAATATGCCAAGTAAACGCTTCCAAAATTGCACATTACTAAGAAATTTGGGAAAATAGAAATGGCCAACATACCAATTGAATCGCCGGCGTGGTGATCGGTGGCCGCGTTCGAGGCGAAAACATGGTCTTCATCTTCCTCGAATCGTCGTCACCGGTCTTTCTTTCTTTGGCAGTGGAACCGTCGATTAAGGTGGCTGGTCGATTAGAGAGTCGTAAGGATGCTGATTTAGCTGAGAGAAAGGGATGGGAGAGGCTTGGTCGGAAAAGGGGTTTTGGAAGAAGAGAGTGGCGGCAATTGATTTGGGGAGAAGACGGAAGGATAGGTTTGATTGATTTTTTTCTTTCAAGGTTTTTTATTTTATTTTAATAAACCTAGGCTAAATAAGAGATGTGACCCACCTTATGATGTGTCAGCCACATCATCAATTCGGTAAGAATTCTGTAGGTGAAGGGGAGTATATGTATCATTCCCCATATATAAATGGTTTTTACGTAGTTATTGTTCGTTTTGGTTTGTGTATTTAAAATCCATAAAAAATGGTTTGATTTTAAAAATGATAAAGAATCGAAAACCGGACCATGTGCATCCTAATCGGTAGTAGTACGTTAATCTTCCCGTACTAATTATTATTATTATTTTATTTATTTAAATATCATTATTATTATTTTTTATTGTTTTTTGCAAGTATTGTCTCTTATGAGTAATCTTCTCGTGCCTTCATCTTTAATCATCCTTCCACTTTGTTCTTTTTTCTTGAATTTATTCACATTTTGGAGATTTGCATCTGCATCTGCCCAAAGCAGTCGTACCAAAGGTAAAATCTTGTAATATTTCACACACGTTTGTGCTTCTTTTCATTTTCCTGTGCGTCAAATTTCTATCTTTATGCAGGTTTTGTGCTTTTATTTGGTCTTTTGGTTTGTTGGGTTTGACTTTGGAAGCGAAACGAGGGACATTTACATTATAAGAGACGAATCTTATTTGGGTTTTACCTCACTGTTGTGCTTGTATTCGGATTAAGCTATTTGACTTCCAATTCTGTTTTCAGAAGCTGGATCAGAACATGTGTGAAAGATCTGAACTTTCTGGGATCTTATAACTGAAATTCCATGTAAGCAGAGAAATACTGTTGCTTTAAAAATGCTGCCAATTACTTTCAAACAAGATTGGTGTTCTAATTGATACAAATGGCGGACTGTAGTCTGATTTGCTAGCTTCATCTGACGGTATTTTGGTTTAGGAGAGTCTTAGTATATTAGTTTCATATGCTCAGCCTTATTTGTCACTCTTTTCTTTTGTTCATCAAGTTATGAAAGTTCTTTTGTCGTTTCGAAGTGAAGTCCTTCGAGTTATGGATGTTCTTTTGTTAACATTTTTCATGATAAGCTGTTTTCTTGGGTCAGTGTAATACATCTGATATGTTATAGTTCCGTTGTAGTATCTTGCATTCCAAAGGTTTCTAGCAGTAAGATTTCATAATGCGGTCTGGAGATTGGTTCAAGAGTATAATCAATAAAAAGAAAATCAAGGAAGCAAGATCCAAGAAATCTAAGGTATGATAAGCATCAGTGCATTCTGTTTCTCTATATTGCCTTTTATTTTCTTAAAGGTATTCTATTCGGAGACAGGAATCGACATTAGAAAAGTCTGGTGTTAGCAAAGCGAATCAGCATGCCCGGAAGCTTCATGGTTTGCCTACTGAAAATGTGGCAGCTACTAGAATTCAGGGTGCTTTTCGTGCATTCGTGGTATGTCCATATCCTTGTGGTTAGCCTTTACCGAATCGAATCCGGTATTTTACTAGTTACATTTGTTTTTCCCTTTTTTTTAAATTTAGTTTTATTTTTAAAATCTGGTTTTTTCCTTATTGAATCATACTTCTTTCTTACATGTCTAATTCCCGAAGAGTGCATACTCTTGGCATGTGTTGAGAAAACAAGGATGCCGCGTTTGGGACAGTTTAGTCATGTGCAAAGACGCGCTTTAAATGCATTTCATACACGCTGTGAGGTCCTAGTGTCGACTATGACTCTCCTTAAAGCAGAACAGAGGTTAACTTGAAGCTACTGTTGTAT
The DNA here is from genome assembly GCA_026214975.1 of Gentiana macrophylla. Lineage (NCBI taxonomy): Eukaryota > Viridiplantae > Streptophyta > Magnoliopsida > Gentianales > Gentianaceae > Gentiana > Gentiana macrophylla. The sequence goes on along the minus strand of JAOBSW010000416.1, from coordinate 73,344 downwards.
GCTGTATTTCATGCTGGTTTAGGCATTTCGAAACGGTCAAGACAAAGTATTCGCGTTTTTAATTCTACGGTTTTCCTGTACTTTGTTTGATCCATTTACATGTAAATATGTGCTTACAGTCAGTCTCCTTGTGCTTTCTTTATTGGCATCCTTTCGAGTTCCAGAACTTTATCCACGTTTCATTTACGCCTTTCGTCCCATTGCCCACTTTGACTTTTCACACACTTTAAGAAGCGTTTGGTTAATGTTTTGACACTCATTAATTGATGTATGATTTTACACATATACCCTTGTTGCAGCATTACACGTTACTCTCGTATCATTGAATGCTTGTTTTGTGACTTCTTAAAAGGAAATCTAGACACTTAAAATGAGGCGGTGGTGTGAGTATTAAATCCCGTCATTTTTCAGGTACAGTAAATGACTATCTTCTGTTGCAGGCAAGGAAAGCATTCCGTCGTTTAAAAGGAGTAATACGAGTGCAGGAATTGATACGAGCTGATTCTGTGACAAAGCAAGCTTCAGTGACTTTGAGCTATCTTCACTCTTGGAGCAAAATGCAAGCTGAGATTAAAGCTCGACGGGTTCATATGGTAAATGAAGGACGGCTTAGGCAGAAGAAGCTCGAAAATCAGTTGAAGCTTGAGTCAAAGCTTCATGATCTGGAGGTATGTATGATACATACATATACATCACACCCTTTATGCGTGCATTAGGTAAGTTCAGCTACAAATCTCGCAAAGTAATCCAAATATGAACTTATATCTTACACGATTTCCTGCACGTATGCAATATAAGCATAATTTGGTTGCCTACTTCTGGTTACTGTGTTCATAACCGAGCTATGCACAATTATAGGTGGATTGGAGCGGCGGATCAGAGACAATGGAAGAAGTTCTTGCAAGGATACATCAGAGAGAAGAAGCCGCAATGAAGCGGGAACGTGCTATGGCATATGCCTTCACTCACCAGGTTTTCCTAAGTATATATATATATATATATATATCATTACGATAATCGACTCTCAAAAAGTCCATTACGATTTACGATACCGATCTTCAAAAAGTAAAAGTTCAAAAAGTCAATTGCAATAACGAGCTTTTAAAAGTCGATTATATGATGTACACTTTTGAAAGGTTGTGTGTGCATACCGATTTTGAAAATCAATACATTATTTAACACGTTGTCGTGTAGGCGTGATGCCGATGTCCTATTTTCACATTTTTTTCTTCGACTTTTCACTTGTGTGTTCCGACATAATGTCAAGAGTCTCTGATTCGCCATTGACACTCTCTGCAGTGGAGAGCAGCGAACAGCAACTCGAACTCTGGATCACCCAACGGTGAGCTAGGGAAAACGAATTGGGGATGGAGCTGGATGGACCGATGGGTTGCAGGTCAGCCATGGGAAAATCGACTACCGATTCAGTCAAGCCCGAAGAAATCACAAAGCCCGCAAACTAGGAAGACGCTAAAAAATACGAAAACCCCAACAACTGCAAAAACACTGGTTCCAGTTAAATCAATCTCTCGTGATGGAAAACGTGTCGTAAACACAGATGAAAATCCAGCAGAAGGGCTGATGCTGAAAGGTTAGTAGAAAAAGGAAGGAGACAAGGATTAGATGTATAAACACAATCAGAGAAATCAACGGTATACCCGATATGATGATTTCATTGCCATTCATAGATGATGATGATGATGATGATGATTCATGCATTACTGATCTCTGTCTCTTTTCATCTTGTTTGTTTGGCTATTTGGTAAACTATTAGTTGTCTAAAATGAATTCCTGATGCCGAAGGATCATGTTCATTGTAAATAGTTTGTTTGTTTTTTTTTTTTTTTTTAAATTTTATTTTAAATACCTGAAATGGGTATGATGTGACTATCATACACGTTGCACAGTATGATAGTCACAGTATGATGTGAATATTTGTGGGGATAAGCATATGAATTACTTGGATCATTATCACAAAACGCTGTTCTATGTCAATGGAGAGCTTGTAGATAGATAATTATTTTGTATATCCCTCCTTTTCTATGAACAGAAAGGTTGTTTCCCTGATGAATAGTAATAGTATTTTCATCAGCTAATCCCATTTTTATACCAGAAGAAGTTTTGAAATTACATAACATCACTCTCGCACGCGCTAAACTGAGATCTCACCAAAGGAGCATTCAGTTCATGGAATAGGTCCTTCACCTTACAGTTCGTCAGAAGGCCTTGGCCTGTATATGGTACTCGGAAAGAACGAGGGAGGTCCACCCAAACATCATGAAACATGAACACCGAGAAGCTGTCCCCGACCTGTCACCGAAGCCCACTCATCAATAGGTCTCTCCCCTCGAGAATGCTCCGCCACAAATACGACGGCCTCGACGTATGAGAAGTAGCTAAAAACATGCTAGTACGAAAGTATTTCACCCAAAGCACCCGCCCAACAAGTGACCCCGGATGAAGGAGAATTCGCCATGCCTGATTTGCCAAAAGAGCCAGATTGAAGCATTCCAAATCTCTAAAACCCAAACCTCCCAGAGTATTTGGCATACAATATGTTTCCCAGCTCTCCCGATGAATCTTTTGTTTTTGCCCTGTATCTCATTCTCCAGTTGCGTTTTAAAGTGATGTATTATTGTTGTTCTTGTTATTATTATTATTATTCATCCAAATTCAATGTAATTTAATATTTATATATAGTCCTAAAATGGAAAAAGGGAAATATACGTGTTATAAGTTATGTTAATCCGGAACGTCCCGGTCATTATTTGGCTCTGTAAGAAAAAGAAGGACCATTATTCAAAAAAAAAAAAAGAAGGACCAATATCTTTTCCTACGTTCCTCAAAAAAGAAAAAAGAAAAAAAATCAAAAAAAAAGTTTTCCTACGGGGCATGGGATTTCTTATTTCTTTACTTTGGGGAAAAGGTTTTAAAACTTGGTTATAGTAGTACAAATAATTCCTTACACAAACAGTTTGCGACATCAAAGATTGCCTTCCATCTTCGTTGTTTTAGGGTTTAGAAATTGCGACATCAAAGGTTACAGTTTGCGACATCAAAGATTGCCTTCCATCTTCGTTGTTTAGGGTTTAGTAATTGAGGCGAAAACAGCTCGTATCTTGGATTTTCTCAAAGGTAAGACTTTCTACTCTTCATGTGCGGATTAGGTGTTGTTTTTTTTTCAACAGCCGGAATAGTATAAGATTGGTGAAATAGAAAAATTTTGCCGTATCGTTTAATTATGGGATGTTGTCTGAGAATTGTTTTGAATCATTTACATATATGATATATGTGATAATGGCATCATGGCATCATACAATATTTTATTGGTTAGGTTGCCATCTGGTAATGGTGATATCATTCATAGTTTCATATGATGAAATTCTGTGATGGTTCTATCTAAAGCACATCCTCTGTGTATCAGATAACTGACATCCGATACACAATGTTACTATGGACATGATAGTGTTTGGTTTTTGCTGCCATACTCTTTGTATGATGAATTGTGTGATGCTTTTAAAATACGTTCATGTTTCTGGGTTAAAAGATACCGTCTTCATTGACGGTTGATACAGAATTATATGATGGTTCTAAATCACTTCCTCTTTGTGTATCGATATATATGTTCTTTGATGACCGCTAATACACAATGTTAATATAGTTATGCTAGTTTGGTTTGGGTTGCTGTAGTCTTTCCATAGATTAGTGTAATATCAAACATTGCTAAGGTGGGAGAAATCCATATAAGTGTGAGACATAAATGATTTGTTAACTCGGGTTAACTCTTTTAGTCCAAGCGATGACGACGGTCTAAGTAGTTAACCGGATCCATTATGGCTCAATTAGCGCTGCTAGACTCAGGTTACGGGGCGTTACAATTGGTACCAGATCCGACTACCAGACAGGACTGTACGCTGCATCGTAAGAGACGGCGTAAGGGTCGTTTCTAGTTACCTCTAATAGGGACGAATCTTGGCCAAGTCTCCTCACCAGTTGCTTATGTTTCTTGTGGGGGGAGAATGTAATTTTCCTGACCAAGTCTTGGCGAGGACGCCAGTTGCTTATAGGGGGAGAATGTAATATCCCACAATGCTAAGGTGGGAGTAACATCACCTTCATATAAGTGTGAGAAATAAAGAACTTGTTAACTCGGGTTAACCCTTTTAGGCCAAGCGAGGACGACGGGCTAAGTAGCTAACCGGATCCGTTATGGCTCAATTAGCGCTGCCATACCCAGGTTTGGGTGCGTTACGGTTAGTGTAGTGCATAGTTGTGCAACTATACTCCCTTCATGGACTCAATAATACTTATGTTGCAATACATTTAAATCAGGGCTTTACAAGATTTTTCGGCAAAGCAAGTGATTGCTTCTGTCAAAATTGGAAGATTTGTTTGTGTATTCCTACTATCTTAATTTAAGTTCTCCAATTCATAAACCCTTTGTCAGTTCTTTTGAGCTTTTGGAACTTCAGCAAGTAGAAGCCAATTTTTTGTTTCCTTTTCTCTGGCTGTTTTGTAGAAGATTTTACATGATATGTGTAACTTTTATAGACATAAAATTTATCTTTGAAAATGATTTCTTGTTTGTTTATTTGGGTGCAATTTCAACCCTATATTACATGATACTGATATTTTATAAGACAAACTTGAATTAAATCTACTTTTAGAAGAATATGTTTGTTTGTCACTGCAATCTCAACTCAACAATATACCTACGTGTGAATTCTTCATCTGAAATTTCTTTTCCTTTTTTTTAAATTTATTTTGAAATCTCTTGAGGCTATTAATTTTGTGAAAAGTATACCTATACCACAAGTCAATCCAAGCTATGCTTTTTTATTTATATATATATGTTTATACTTACTTATTATTTCATTTATATATTATGTAGATTTCTAATGGATAGTTCTAATCCATTGTTAACATTAATTGTAACCTATCGGTTGAGGGGTCCAAACTTTTATGATTGGCTAAGAAACCTGAGGATAGTTCTTTCTTTGGAGAAAATTGAGTATGTCTTGGATAACCAGCTGCCTATGAAAGAGGTTCAAGAAAGTGCTAATGAAGAAGAGAAAATTGCATATGGTAAGTGGAGAGACGATGATAAGAAAGCTAGGTGTTACATGTTAGCTTCCATGAATACTCTACTTCAAAAGCAACATTTCAAAACGGAGAGTGCTTATGAAATTCTGCTGCAGTTACAGAAAATGTATGAAGAGCTCGGGGTAGACAGGTATAGCATTTCTAAGAAACTCTTTTCAATGAGAATGCCTTTTGGAACATCTGTTAAGGACCATGTGTTGGAGATGGTCAGTTACATTCAGCAGCTTGAGAAATTCGGTGCCTATATGAGTGAGGGTTTGGCTGCAAATTTGATTTTGCAGTCATTGCCTGAATCTTTTATGCAGTCTATTATGGATTCTGACTTCATTAATGGAGACTACAACCTCTTAGGACTTTTGGATAGGTTAATTAGTGCTGAAACTAATATGAAGAACGCCCGAATGTACCCGGATCCTGTTAGATTCTAGTAAATCTTCTTCTATTTCGAAAACTCAGGTTGAGGGTAAGACTAAAGTCAAGAAAGCTCAACTTAAGCTGACAAGTGGCGTCACGAAGGCTCACTTGAAAGCAAAGGTGGCATCACGAAGGCTCACTTGAAAGCAAAGGTGGCATCACGAAGGCTCACTTGGACTCGGATGATTGGCATAAGTGGGAGAAGCCTAAGTTGGGATGGATAAAGCTGAACACTGATGGGTGCTTGAAGGGTTATGGTGGTTTATTTCGTGACCATGAGGGAAAGCCTCTATGTGCTTATGTAGTAAGAAGCTCTACAGATGATATATTTATAGCCGAATTAATGGCTGTATTGAAAGGCATTTCAGTGGCCTATGTTCGAGGATATACAAGTTTATGGGTAGAATCAGACTCCCAGTGTGTAGTGAGAACCATCAACGGTGAACAATCATGCCCTCCCATGGCTGCCCAATATTTCGATCAAATTTCGCTAATCAAAGGGTTGTTCAAGAATTTTAAGATTACATTTTTTTGGCGTGAATGCAATAAAGCAGCAGATCGCCTATCTAGAATGCATAATAGAATAGATAGCCATTTAGTTCATGGACAGTTGTTGTTAACCCCAGATGATTTTCCAAAGACCCTTCGCACAATTATAAAGGATGATGCTGGAGGTAGATTGTACTATAGACGGACATCTAGATCAACGTGTCAAGTTGAAGTGGTTTAGCCGGATATCTAGGGTTGAGATTTGTCAAAGTGGTTTAGCCGGATATCCTAGGGTTGAGATTTTTTAATCGCAATTATTTTAAAGTCTTTTATAAAACACCATTAGATCCTTTATTGTGTCGTCTTATATTACTCTTATAATCTATGATTCATCCCATCATTTTTTTTATTATCATGTCTCAATTAATGGCATTAATGATTGTTAAAAGTATTTTTTAACTTTTTCGATTAAAGTATGTCATTCCATCCACTTTCGTCAAGCAAACCTCTGTCCCATAAACAAGGCCCCCACCTGGTGAAGGATGAAAGCAAGCAACGGTAGTGATTGTTGAAAGAGCACCACCGTTTTTTCTTTATCCGGACACCCAAATTTACTGACACTACACCTTCATCTATTATTCTACCTAAGGCACCACCCTAATTTATACGTATACCTAATACCTTATACGTATACCTATGCTAGTTCACTATGCTCAGCTCGATTCGGAACTTCGAAAGTTCAGGTTCCTGACACAATCCTTAAATTTCTTAAAAACTTACTAATCCACCCTACCCACGGTGGGATCAAAACACCGCTATACCAGGATATTTTATCGGTATCCACAGGAACATGGATATCTCCGAAAATATTTTAAGTTCAATTGCTTTTTTTTTTCTCTCCACTGCACCAACCCACCTACTCAACTTCTTATATTTAAGGTGATTTGTGTATCTACTCCAACGATACTATTGTTACATACCATTATGAAAGAAGATCCGGATAAGATATGCACTTCCTCAGGAATGAAAAAAAAAAAAGATCCACTTTCGTTTGGGTTTGGGGTTTTGGCATAAATTCCTTGACTCCTCGATACTCAATCAAATATTCCTTTTTAAGGATTGAATACATTTTGATATTCCCATATCCATATTTAGTAATCCCAGAACGCTTTCTTCTATATCTAGGATCATCGAAATAAGAAAAAATACTATTTATATGTAAAATACCATTTAGGCACCACATTTTTTTTTTCATGTAAAATCACTCATCCTGGTTGGAAGTTTGTGGATTGGTTGCTTCTTCTTGGTTATCGACCGAGTTCTTTCCATCTTCTCTGCATTGTTTCCGGTGAAGAACTCCAATGGCTTCGTCTCAACCTCTGATGGCTTTAAGACCCAAAGAAGGCTTTAAACTTCATAGGTAGTGTGGACTACATTATTTTGGTCACTTGCCGGTAACATCTTTGCCTGATTCAGTCGCTGTCTTTTCTATTCGTTATTCTTCTTGAAATCATAGCTAGGAAACATCACACACCATCGGTTTGCTGAAATTTTCTAGCTATGTGGGAAAGAACGAGTTCTTAACACTGAAAACCATTGCAAAGGTTGTTAGTTCGCTGCTATGTGTTTAACATAGTTGTAGAATTCACTTTCTTAAGAGTAATATTGCTAAGTCTATCATGCTGAATTAAAAAAAAAAAAAAAAAAAAAAAAAAAAAACCTTCCTGGAAGGGTGAACACCTTGTTCATTGCCGGTGATGCTATGCCGGCAGCTATATGCTTTTTTGCCTTTGCTGGGCGGCTGGGGAGGGAAGGTAGCATAAATGTGTGTTGCTCAAATGCTAAAATGAATGTATTTTTCAATAAATTTCGTGGGAGGGAAGGGGTCGGGGTCGGGGTCTTAATGTATTTTCCAAATTTTGAGGGTTTATTTTATAAAAGAAAGAAATTGTCATCACTCAAACTGATCTGGGATATAGTTAACTTGTAGTTAAGTAGGTATGGTGTCATTGGTATATTCGTTTAGCGAATTTATTTATTTATCGATAAATGAATATATTATTTATTTATCGATAAATGAATATTTATTCATTTAGATAGTATTTTTACTTTTTTTTGACAATTTCCCAGCTCATCCAAAGCCCGTCGAAGGCGTGAGAAATGTAGAGTTATTTTTCCTGTCTCATAGCACAACGTCTAAAATTCAACCATGTGATGTTGGGATTATTCGAGCATTCAATGTTCATTATCGGTGTTGTTTTTATTCTAGCATTGTAACGCCCCACCCCGAGCATCCGAGCAAATACCCGGGTCGGGTACCGCACGTGCCCCAATTAAACCATCCGAGACACGCCGACCTCACGTGGCGTATACCAATGACATACACAAATGGAAACTTAAAAGATAAGATAAAGCTCGTACAAGAAGAACTGAAAAAGAAAAATAAATATCATATTCATAGCTCCTGTGTCATAACGCCAATACCGGTGCCATAACGCCGGCACGGAAAACAGCCACCTGAATGAAAAACTGTACCAAAACCTCAACAATCTATGACTTCATAATTCATAAGTCCAAGCCAAGCTCACAAAGACCAAAGTCTAAATCCATACACACAATCTATAACATAAAGAATCCGGCCTCGAGCCTCATAAATCTTCAAAGGAAACATAAATAAACTAAACTACGAACTAAGCTCCATAGCCACTGCTAACCTTAGTCGTCCTTATTCAAACCTGGAAAAAGAATAGTGGTAGAAGGGGTGAGCACCACAAGGCTCAATAAAGAATAACATCACATAAAAGCATATCCGTGTTTGCTTACCGGCTATCGCAAAACACGAATCACAGTTCTAAACATGCATACATGGATATATCTTTACTAAAGATAATTAGAACAGTAAATGTAAAATGTAAAACACTTATAAGCTTTCAAAAAGGTGCCAAAAACATGGAAGAGGCGCTTAAGTAGTTTGGTTGTTCGGTTAGCTCAGACTACGACGCCCTGTCTTGCGACCACAGGGAAAATCATCATGAAAACCCACTATCAGGAATCCACCTTTGTAAAGCCCGTGGACTAGGCACATGACATGATCGACCTAACCTTAACTCTTTTGTCTAGAATCATAGAGCCAAAGCGTGACATATACCCGAAAGGTTAGGGGTTTCTTGCAAACACTTTGTGGGGTTGTAGTTACCGTACTAACCATGAGCTTAGCCTTACATATTTCTTAGTTTGGTTCATTCATGAAAACTTGTACATTCATAATCATTCTTAGACTTGCATACTTGTCTTTCTTTTCATGCAATTTCACAAACATACATGCTTGAATCTAACTCATTGGATCATACTTTCAAAGTAACGTGCATACTCATTTAAAGCTATAAAACCATCGGTCTTAAAATCATTTAAAAGGTTAAAATCACATAATCTTGAAGCTAAATAATTCATCACATAGAAATTACTCAAAACAGCCCTAAACATGTATTCTTAAATTCTTGCAAAGCACACTTTATTTTACAAAACCTTGAAAACAGCCTGGTAAAATCATGCAATCGATTTCGTAACAATTCTATCGTAAATTAAAACATGCTAAAAGTATGAATTGTCGTCCTTCTTCTTGCATTTATTATCATTGCAAAAAGATAACTACTTTTAAGAGATATCATCCCTTACCTCAAAAATCAGTCCAAAAGATCGACTCTTGCACCCAAAAAGTATCACCTAAAAATATAAGATCATCACCTAGTTAATATTCATCACAAAAACGCAACCCTAGGCCTAAAACAAGTGCTGGCTGAAACAAAAAAGGAGAGGAGAAGGTGAGACGTTTATCTCGTTGGAATCTACTCGTCGAGGTGATCGTTTTCCGTCTCAAATGTTTCTTGATCTGAGCAACGAAAATGGTTCGTTAGATTGGATGAAAAGTGAGGTGAAGAAGTCGACACAAAAGTCGACAAAACTGCTGCGGCTACTGCTTGTGCGATGTGAAAAAAATAAAAGAATGAAAGGGTTTCAATGTGTTAACTTAATTAAATGATTTGTCATCCACTTAAACAATTCTAGAATATTCTATTCTTTATTTCTTTTCTTTTCCCTTTTTTTTTCTACTAAAAGTGCAGGTTTTACAAGCATCTTGCAGAGCCTTGAAGTTTGCTCACTAAATCTTGAAAAGATTAACATTTTGGATGCTATTAATTTTGCTACCATGGCTTCGAGATTTGATGTGATGGCGAAAACAATTGCAAATTGTTTCCGGCATTGCAAGATACGATCCAAGAAATTGATGTTTTTAATTAGAAGTTGGTCAATTAGAAAAGATATCCGAGGATTAAGTGATGTCATTTCTAAATTATGCTATACAAATGTGATGGACGTCGACATATTTTGAACTATCCTAACGAGAATGATGCAGTTATGGAAGCGCCTACAGACAAAGAAATTATTGAGTCCATACTAAATGATGAGACTGATCCTGAACCAGACGATAGTAGTGTCGTCAAAAGAAGCCTTTCAAACAGTAGTCATCATACAAAATTACTTGCTACAACACAAGCAAAGTACAGTATTCTAGAAGTTGTGCATGCACTACAAAAAATTAAGGATGAGATGCATTTTGGTACAAGGTAAAAACAAACAACTTTAGATGCATTTTTTTGAGAAGAAATGACTTCGTATATGAACCTTGTTGATTGGATGAAATATTCTTGATTATATATATATGGAATTTAACGATTATTCATTTATATTTGCATGGGGTCCTTAAGAACTCAAAAAACTTTATTCGTTAATGCATTTAGCGAGGTTATTCATTTTGTAACGCCCCGTTCCCGGACACCGAGTCCTTATCCGGAAAAGGAACGTTCGGCACGTATAAAATAAAAGTAAATTCATTTCATACGTAAGCCTCTACTACGTCGTATCAAAAACAAAGCAAACGGAAGCAAAACTCGGGTATAAAATTTCTAAATGTTTAAGAATAGAAAAGGAAATCTAAAAGCGGAAATGTAAATCTATTACATTTGAGAAAGTACGAAAATCCCAAAAGAAAAGTGCTACACTTCTCAAAAGACCAAAAGTCTACCTCAAAAGTATCAAAAGTAACCCAAAATATAAGTGAAGCAGTAAATGATAAGTCTTCAACGAAGCGCCACAAACGTCGTCGTTTAACTCCTCCTCGAAAACTCGTTTCGTCTTCTCATCCCCAAACACATAGAAACAAAACATGCATTTGAGGTAAGTACAATGTACTTAGTAAGAAAGAGAAGCTATGATAACAACTATAGATTATAACGAAAAGATACTTATTTAATTAGTTGTTTAAATGAGACCGACTCAATCTAGGGTTCACTTCACGCCATCAACATGAATTGACTAAACGTTACTACTTAGCTTATCTCGTGTTACAACCGCACTCAAGGGCACTACGCTGCGATCCACCTTAGCGCAGAGTCCCTCCGTGACTTAGGGTTTTGGCTGACCTACGGAGTTCTTCCACCTCGGGAACACTCTTTTGCAACATAATGGTGGATCACACCAATATCCACGAAGTCTAGAAAGGTAGACTCCGATAGCACGCACGGCGTCTCAAAGAGAGTCCTCTCAGCACTTGGGTCATTGACCTGCAGAGATCCTCCACCTTCAGAGGTAGCACATGCATCGCGATTTAGCCTGGTGCCTAGCCAAGAGAGACATGTTGTTTAATCTTTTACTAGTCAAGTCGTAGTTTATTAGATTATTAACTAACCACCTAAGTGTTTTCAAATATTCTCCTCACACATACTACTCTCTTCCTAGACCACTAGACACGGACAAGTCCTAGCACATACGCACATATTGATGAATGCTAGTTCATCAAAGCACAAGCCTATCATGCTCTTCCCGACGGATCCGAACTTCAACTCCCTTTAAGAGTACATTCGTGTTTTAAATCAACGAATCGAAGCTCAATTCAGGCTTGTTTATGTTTATAGAGTGTTAACATATCATGATTAAAGGTTCAAAGTTCAACAACATGGTCTAAACATCAATTAAGTGCAAATCGGGCAATGCGTATAAGATTAGCTGGAATGCGTACGCATTCCCTACTTCTAAGACCTGCTGGAACTGTCTGTCCAAACAATGCGTGCGCATTGCCTACAATGCGTACGCATTACCTGACCAGAACTCCTCCTAAAACTCTCTGGTGGAACAATGCGTGCGCATCCTATTGAATGCGTACGCATTCATTCAAAGAACCGTAAGCCTTGCTTAACTCTTCTGTTCAAGGAATGCGTATGCGCATTGCCTACAATGCGTCACGCATTCGGCGATCCCGTAAAATGCACCAGAAAAACGATACAGGAATGCGTGCGCATTGCCTACGATGCGTACGCATTCTGCCTGCTGTCCTAATTTCCTGATTTCGATCCTTAACGGTTTCTAATCCGTTCCTAACCCGAAATTCATCAAATCTGACACAGTAAATCATAGAATAACATATCTAAACATACCAGATCATTTATGATCCTGTGATCAACGAAAACACATCGTTCTAGCATTAAAAGGTCTTAAATCATGATCTAAACCCTATAAACGATAACTGTGATCATAGGAAGAGCCTCTTACCTAATTGCGACCAAAACCAGATTCAAAACCTCTCAAAATCTGGCTTTGCACTTCCTACGAACCGATATCCAAACGGTGCTCTTCTCACGACTGTTCCAAGTCTCTCGTCTGATCTGAAAACAACCAAGAATCGCCTCGGTTATTGGTGAAACCTTCCCAACCCTCAATTCTCTCCTTGAATGCGCAGAAGAGAGGGAGAACGTGGCTGCTCTTTTTTTTTTGTAAACAGATTATGGGGATCATCAGTCAAATTTTCCTTTAAATACCCATTCCCATAAAACCTTAATTTTCCTTAATTGCCCCCAATTACCAAAAATCAGCAATTCCCTTTTAATTTATATACATGTTGTCTAAAACACATATATATTAAATCAACAAAATACTTAACTCCATTAAAAGAAAAGAAATAATAATATTTCGCTTTTACGCAAAATGACACGCTCTGCTTCTTTCCGAAAATCGGAATATTACATTCCTCCCCCCTTAAAAGGAGTTTCGTCCTCGAAACTAGAACATACCTGGTAGATCAACAAACTCTTGGAATTCATTCATCATGTCGCTTTCCACTTCCCAGGTTGCCTCCTCGGGTGAGTGATTACTCCACTGAACTAACACCAAGGGAATCATCCGCCTCTTAATCGTCTTTTCTTTCCGGTCTAAAATCTTGATAGGTCTTTCGTCGTAAGCGAGATTATCCTGTAGAATTTCGGATCAACCGTAGTTTCAACATCGCTTCTTCGTCGGACACTTCTTCAACATCGAACGTGAAATACGCATGAACTCTCGACATCGATTCCGCAATCAAGCTTATAAGCTAACGCTCCAACTCTTTCTAAGATCTCGAAGGTCCGACATATCTTGGACTTAGCTTTCCTTTTTTGTCCAAAGCGCTTCACTCCTTCATCGGTGAGGCTCGTAGATAAACTTTATCACCGACTTCAAACTCAAGAGGCCTTCTTCTAACATCAGCCCAACTTTTCTGCCTGTCTTGAGCTGCCTTCAAATTCTTCTTGACCAACTGAACCCTTTCCTTTGCTTGTTCAACCATTTCCGGCCCTGTAATCTGCCTCTCTCCGACTTCATCCCAAAACAGTGGTGTGCGGCATCTTCTCCCATACAACGCTTCAAACGGCGGCATGCCTATGCTTGCATGAAAACTGTTGTTATAGGCAAACTCTGCTACCGATAGGTAATCATCCCATGATCCGCCTACCTCCAAAACACAAGCTCTTAACATGTCCTCAAGTGTTTGGATAGTCCTCTCAGATTGTCCATCTGTCTGAGGATGAAAAGCCGTGCTTAAATCTAGCTTGGTTCCAAAGGCTTCTTGTAAGCTCTTCCAAAACCGACTGACGAACCTCGAATCACGATCCGAAACTATAGAGATAGGGACTCCGTGTAGCTTCACTATATTATCCAGATATAGTGTCGTCATCTTCTTCAATGGCATGTCAACTTTGTATGGCAAGAAATGGGCAGATTTGGTCAATCTATCCACAATTACCCAAATTGCATCATGCCCTCCCTTTGTCCTAGGTAATCCGGTGATGAAATCCATCGTAATCTTATCCCATTTCCATTCAGGGATGTCCAATGGCTTAAGCATTCCCTCGGGTCTTCTATGTTCTCGCTTTAACCTTCCGCAAACATCACACTCGCCACAAACTTGGCTATTTCCAACTTCATTGAGGGCCACCAAAATCTTTCCTTTAAATCTCTGTAGACATTTTAGTAGCACACCTGGATGAACCGCAAAAGCAATTCTGTGTGCCTCTTCCATAACTCTTCGTCTTAGGTCACCGACATTAAGTACACACAGACGATCCTGGTACCACAGATTTCCACTCTTGTCCAAAGACGTAACCAATCAGGCTTCTCTCTAGAAACTCGCTTCAAATCAACCAAAATCGGATCTTCGTCTTGCTTCTCCCGAATGTCATCCATCAACTCCGATCTTGCTAACAACGGTGCCACAAACTGCCGGTCTTCAATCTGATCAAAGCTTCTGATTTGCAGCCCATCTAGACTTTCTGCCACTACCTCAACACCGAGGAGGTCGCAAACACCGGTTTCTCGCTCAAAGCATCTCGCTACTTACATTTGCTTTTCCCGGATGGTACTGAATATCCAAATCGTAGTCCTTTACGAATTCTAACCATCTTCTCTGCCTCATATTCGATTCTCTTGGGTGAAGAAATACTTTAAACTCTTATGGTCGGTGAAGATCTTTGCTTTAACTCCATACAAGTAATGCCTCCAAGTCTTTAAGGCAAACACTACCGCTGCCAACTCTAGATCATGTGTCGGGTAATTCTTCTCATGCACCTTCAACTGCCTAGATGCATAAGCGATCACTTTCCCTCCTTGCATCAACACGCAACCTAACCCCTGTCCCGAAGCATCCGTGTAGACATCGTAGTTATCAAAAATCTCCGAACTCGCCAACACCTGGGGGCTCAGTAGTCAACTTTTTTTCAGCGTCTGAAAGGCTATTTCACACTCTCTAGTCCATTCAAACTTCACATTCTTCTGTGTAAGCTTAGTGAGTGGAGTAGCTATCTTCGAAAAGTCTTGTACAAACTTCCGGTAGTAACCAGCCAAACCTAGAAAACTCCTTACTTCTGAGACGGTGGTAGGTCTAGGCCAATTCTCAACTGCCTCGATCTTCACTGGATCAACTTGAATACCATTTCCAGAAATCACATGACCCAAGAAACTAACTCGATCCAACCAAAAGTCGCACTTTGAAAACTTTGCATATAACCGATTCTTCTCCAAGGTCTCCAACACTATCCTTAAGTGTTCCTCGTGTTCTTTTCATCCTTTGAGTAGATAAGGATGTCGCCTATGAATACAATCACAAACTTATCCAAATACGGCATGAAGACACGTTGCATCAAATCCATAAATGCAGATGGAGCATTAGTGAGTCCAAACGGCATGACAAGGAACTCATAATGTCCATATCTCGTGCTGAAAGCTGTCCTAGGTATATCCGCTACCTTAATCCTCAATTGATGATAACCGGATCTCAAGTCAATCTTGGAGAACACCTTCTTGCCTTGTAACTGGTTAAACAAATCATCTATCCTTGGTAGAGGATACTTATTCTTGATGGTAAGGTTATTCAAATACTCGTAATCGATACACATCCGCATGCTACCATCTTTCTTCTTCACGAACAAAACAGGGGCTCCTGGCGAGGCGTAGGTATCGGGCTGAATTATGTTCCTTTCAAGCATATCCTTAAGTTGAGCTTTTAACTCCTTTAATTCACCGGTGCCATCCTATAAGGTGCCTTAGCAATCGGTGCCGCTCCCGGTAATGACTTGATCTCAAACTCGATTTCCTATCCGGCATGTTTCCCGGTAGCTCTTCTGGAAACACCTCGGGGTACTCTCTAACTATAGGCGTTTCTTCCAACCTTGGCTTCACTTGTTCTACATCCACTGCATACAACAAGTAGCCTTCACAACCTTTCTTCGACAAGCCCTGATGGCCTTAATCGCCGAGATGATCGGGTGTCGCTTCTTACCTGCTTGTACACATTCCTTGATACGCCTTGTCCGATTTTCCGTACTTTAAAAGTCACTTTCTTCTCCTACAACCCAAGTGAACATAATTCTCGGATAGCCAATCTATTCCGAGGATTACATCAAAATCGAGAAGTCCAAAACTGTGAAAGTCGCTCTTGCATCGATAAGGTCCAACTCGAACTTCCACTTGAGGTATTATCCTAGTCACCTTTGTTACCTTCCCTAACGGTGTAGTTATTTCCAAAGTATTCCTTAAAGGTTCAAGGGTAAGTTCAACTTCTTAGCTACCTTGGTTGACACAAAAGTATTTGACGCCCCAGTATCAAACAAAGCCTTGACCACTAGGTTTTCTAACATTATCGTATTTAGGATGCATATTCATTTATTTAAATATAGTTATAACATGAATAAACACGCTATAAAATATCTTAACAAAAGAACAAAACAACAACATGGTACCTGAAATAACGCTATCCTCTCGTTCCACAAAACCAAATCAAATCGCAAAAACTCGAACCGGTCGGCTTGGGGCCGCTTCTTTCCGCTTCCTTGACTCGAACTACCTTTGTTCCTCTGCTTGGACACGCTCTAGAAAAGTGTCCTGGCTCTCCGCAGATGTAGCAACCGGTATTGTTCTCGCTGCACTTCGAGTGATTTCTGCACTTAGAGCAAAGCGCCTGCACGCTCGGGCCTTAGCCGCCGTAGAGCCGCCGCCTTCTTGACATTTTGTTGTGGTGCTCCCTATAACCGCTTTGACTAGTCCCAAAGTTTCTCTTGTTCCCAACAACTCATCGTAGCCCTCTTCTAAAGGTCTCGACTTCCAAAGCTTTATTCAAGAGTTCCGCCATATTCTTTCTCAGAATCCCAACATGCCTCGATTGGATTTCATAAGCCAAGCCGCCCTTGTAAAGAGCCATCTTTCTTTCCTCCACTTTCATCAACTCGGGTAGAACCGCCCCAATTGTTGAACTTATTGGTGTCTCGGTCACTGTGTAATCGAGTACCTTGCTTAAACTTCAAGAACCGACTTGCCTTATCGCCTTGCACCGTAGCGGAAAGTATTCGTTGTAAAACATAGCCTTAAAACCTTCCCAAAATTGTAATCTTACCGTTATCGCTTTGAATGGCATCGATCCATGCTTCGCCGCGCTTCTAAGAGGAAATCGATCGCTAATCGTGCCATTTCTGCCTCAGAACATGTATATTCCTCGCAAGCCTTTTCAAAACCTCTCACCCATTCTTCTGCCTTCATATGTTCCACATTTCCATAAAAGTTCTCAACTCGATTCCTTCTTAACCGTGTGTACCAATCTACAACTGGTGCTTGCTCAAAAGCCGGCCTGACTGGTGGGTAAACCGGTGGGTAACCATACGGTATCTGCTGTGGGTACTGTTGCTGAGGAGGGTAAGCCGGATACACTTGAGGTACAGGCTGGTAAGGGTAGTATCCCCGAGGATAAAATCGGTGAGGCCGCGAGGGTACTGGGGTTCTTTGAAAACCAAAGGTGGGTGACCAACGCCTGGCTTGATGATCAACGCGCGTGGTGAAGGTGGTACAAGAGGGTTGAGGAGTATGACCTACAAGGAGGAGGGTAAAAGACCTGCCGCCGCCGAGGATACGCCGTGGATAAACACTTGTCGGTGGAGGGTACATGCTAGCCACAGGTGGTGGTACATAGCTAGCTGGGACATCACTTACCATGGTGAACTGTACCGAACTTCCCACGTGCCATCGTGGAGGTCGTTCCTGAAGAGGTCGTGGTGACAAGCTCTGATGAGACCTCGGTGACGGTGTCGCCGTATGAGGTGGTGGTGATAAACTCTGCTGGGTTAGAGGTATCGGTCTCACTACTCCACCCCCTACAACCGGTACGGGACTTTCCCTTCGAACTCTGGAAGACTCTGCACCCGCCCCAGTCCTCGTGAACACCATCCTGATGATCAAGAAAACCAGACGTTACTAAAAGATCTAAAGAAGCTTATCTTAAAAGAAAGGAAGCCTAAGGGGCGCTTCTCTCTGATACCAATCAGAACGCCTGCTCCCGACACCCGAGTCCTTATCCGGAAAAGGAACGCTCGCACGTATAAAATAAAAGTAAATTCATTTCATACGTAAGCCTCTACTACGTCAGATCAAAAACAAAGCAAACGGAAGCAAAACTCGGGTATAAAATTTCTAAATGTTTAAGAATAGAAAAGGAAATCTAAAAGCGGAAATGTAAATCTATTACATTTGAGAAAGTACGAAAATCCCAAAAGAAAAGTGCTACACTTCTCAAAAGACCAAAAGTCTACCTCAAAAGTATCAAAAGTAACCCAAAAAATAAGTGAAGCAGTAAATGATAAGTCTTCAACGAGCGCCGCAAACGTCGTCGTCGAACTCCTCCTCGAAAACTGTTTCGCCTTCTCATCCCCAAACACATAGAAACAAAACATGCATTTGAGGTAAGTACAATGTACTTAGTAAGAAAGAGAAGCTATGATAACAACTATAGATTATAACGAAAAGATACTTATTTAATTAGTTGTTTAAATGAGACCGACTCAATCTAGGGTTCACTTCACGCTCATCAACATGAATTGACTAAACGTTACTACTTAGCTTATCTGTGTTACAACCGCACTCAAGGGCACTACGCGCATCCACCTTAGCAGAGTCCCTCCGTACTTAGGGTTTTGCTGACCTACGGAGTTCTTCCACCTCGGGAACACTCTTTTGCAACATAATGGTGGATCACACCAATATCCACGAAGTCTAGAAAAGGTAGACTCCGATAGCACGCTGCAGCTCAAAGAGAGTCCTCTCTCATTTTAGGGTCATTGACCTACAGAGATCCTCCACCTTCAGAGGTAGCACATGCATCGCGATTTAGCCTGGTGCCTAGCCAAGAGAGACATGTTGTTTAATCTTTTACTAGTCAAGTACGTAGTTTATTAGATTATTAACTAACCACCTAAGTGTTTTCAAATATTCTCCCTCACACATACTACTCTCTTCCTAGACCACTAGACACGGACAAGTCCTAGCACATACACGCATATTGATGAATGCTAGTTCATCAAAGCACAAGCCTATCATGCTCTTCCGACGGATCCGAACTTCAACTCCTTTAAGAGTACATTCGGTGTTTTAACCGAACGAATCGAAGCTCAATTCAGGCTTGTTTATGTTTATAGAGTGTTAACATATCATGATTAAAGGTTCAAAGTTCAACAACATGGTCTAAACATCAATTAAGTGCAAATCGGGCAATGCGTGCAAGATTAGCCGGAATGCGACGCATTCCCTACTTCTAAGACTCTTTGAACTGTCGTCCAAACAATGCGTCAAGATTGCCTACAATGCGCGTCACGCATTACACCGACCGAACTCCTCCTAAACTCTCTCTCGTGGAACAATGCGTATAAGATCCTATTGAATGCGTCGCATTCAAAGAAACCGTAAGCCTCGCTTAACTTAACTCTTCTTCAAGAATGCGTCGCGCATTGCCTACAATGCGTCACGCATTCGGGCCCGTAAAAATGTGACTCAGAAACTGATACAGAATGCGTGCGCATTGCCTACGATGCGTCGCGATTCGCGCTCGGCTGTCCTAATTTTCTCGATTTCGATCCTTAACGGTTTCTAATCCGTTCTAACCCAAATTCATCAAATCGACACAAGAAATCGTAGAATAACATATCTAAACATACCGATCATTTATGATCCTGTGATCAACGAAAACACATCGTTTCAGCATTAAAAGGTCTTAAATCATGATCTAAAACCCTATAAACGATAATCGTGATCATAGGAAGAGCCTCTTACCTAATTGCAGCCAAAAACCAGATTCGAAAACCTCTGAAAATCTGCTGCACTTCCCACGAACTGATATCCAAACGGTGCTCTTCTCACGACTGTTCCAAGTCTCTCGTCTGATCTGAAAACAACCAAGAATCGCCTCGGTTATTGGTGAAACCTTCCCAACCCTCAATTCTCTCCTTGAATGCGCAGAAGAGAGGGAGAACGTGGCTGCTCTTTTTTTTTGTAAACAGATTATGGGGATCATCAGTCAAATTTTCTTTTAAATACCCATTCCCATAAAACCTTAATTTTCCTTAATTGCCCCCAATTACCAAAAATCAGCAATTCCTTTTAATTTATATACATGTTGTCTAAAACACATATATATAAAATCAACAAAATACTTAACTCCATTAAAAGAAAAGAAATAATAATATTTCGTTTTCGCAAAATGACACGTCTGCCCTTTCCCGAAAATCGGAATATTACACATTTAGCCCCTTTGCCCAAGTCGGGACTGGAGAAAATTATTAATTTGACGAGGTTATTCATTTATCGGATATTCATTTATCGAGGTTCTACTGTATATACAAGAGCCTGCTGATGGCTGAAGTTGTTTTCCTGTATGTCCGTTGAAGATATAAATCCACCAAGTCATACGACCGTTAACACTTAACAAAAAAGTGTGTTGTGAATATAAGGCAAATATATGATCATTCTATTTCAAAAGAAAAAATGATACATGCATGATTTGTGGGAATTGATTTTTACATGAAGACTATATGAAATTATTTTCATTGGGTGCCTTTAAAGTCCGTCCCTCGCTCATCTCTCTCATCTCTCGTCTTCGTCCGTGCTTATTTTCGTCGCTGCTCTCTGATTCCGTTTAGCCATTGCCGTTGTTGTATTTTCTTTAATTTCATTTCTGATCCCGTTTTGCTGTTGCCGACTTTCCGTTGCTTTCTTTTGTGGTTTTCTCTTTTTTTAATTTATTTTTATCATTTCTTATTTTACCAGCAGCAAAAAAAAAATAAATAAATAAATCAACGCTTCCGTATAACTCCGGTCCCTGCACGCACTTATATACATATTTATTAGACGCCAACAATTCTTCTTCATCTGAATTTTTGCATTCCTATCTCTTTCTGTTCATTTTTTTTTTTTTTTTTTTTCACTTTTAGGTTATTGTTTGTGTTGATTTTTTTTTAATCAAGTAAATTTCTCTCCTATCATTATTTATCTTCCAACCCCAGCAATACATGGTTTCATCTTATTGTTACAAACAAAACAAAGTTGGACGTTCCAATCACTCAAACGGTGATAGTTCCTCAAAATATTTCTTTCTCTCTCCCTTTCTTCTAATATGAACTCTGTCTTCCTTGGCTCGTTGAACCGAGCACAACTCTCACTTAAGCAGCCAAACATGTCCAGGACGAGTTCTGGGCAACCCAAAACAAGCCATGAGTAATATCGGACTGCTGGCTTGCGTAACCGAGCGCGCAAAGGCCCTCGATTAGCCATGAGTAATATCGGATCGCCGGCTTGCGTAACCGGCGGTGCCCTCGATTAAAATCCAGCTTTGGTGCCCATGATGCGTCAGACCTTGTCTATGGCATGTCTGCAGATCTTGAGCCTCACTTTCGAGGAAGAATTTGATCCATGAGCAGTTTCGAGTCTCGTTTCATCTCATGAAAGGTAATTACCGTAACTCCTCGTTAATTCGTAGTTTGATTATTTTAATTTACGGTTCTTGGCCTTGATGTTACGGTTTTTGGTTATCCGTAAGGTCGAGAGGTTTTGAGCGTCTCGTTCTTCGTTCATTGTTTGGTTTCGGCTCGCCAAAAGGGTATGGAGTTCTTCTTAACAAAACGATCACTTTTTGTTTTAAAGATTATGTTTTTAATCCGTTTTAGTATTATTTTTTTGTACATTTTCACGAAACTGAACATGTTATGTGTTGTACGACAGGTTGCCGGGCTAGTTTCAGATCGAAAAGTGAATCGGGGCATTATTGGCTCGCTGAACCGATAAAAACCCTCCGTTAAGCAACCTAGAAAACCCCCAGGTTGGCCTCCTTGTCGTTATGTGTTGTCTACCGTGTTTTGAAAGTTATTTCAAGTTTTGGTCATGTTTCTAGCTGTGTTTTCATGTTAATATTGGAGATATGATGGTAGTTCGGTGTTGTTATGGCCTTTGTATGCTCACGTACGTTAGATATGGAATATAACTTGAACCTATGTGCCTTACGTGCTCCTGCGTGATATAGTTAGTGATCATGCAATGTACCGAGCGGAGTACCATGGTATTAATATATAGTCCTATGTCCGTATTAGTCATGTCATTCTTAAGGCGATGTATTGTATGGAGTACCTTGGGTTTCAAAGTCCCAAGTTGGAGGGACCCTATGTTAAGTAAGAACAGGTTCACGAAAGACAAGACAATAACATGTTAATTAAGTAATCAATGTAACTTAACAAGTATTACCTGCGTCCCATAAAAAGTTTTCACATTTTACTATTCACACATATTAAGAAACTCAATTAACGTGTTGTTTTTAGTAGTAATAGACATATATAGCCCTATCTTATAATTAATGCTTGTATTGGAATATGAAATAAACATACAACAATAAATGTTAGGCTAAAGGTAGGTTTGGAAAAATAGTATTAAATGATATATCGGTTTTCTAAATGGACTCTTTTTATGGTATAAAACCTTTTTCAAATGTGGATTTTTTTTATAAGATGGAGGTAGTACGTGCTAGATAAACCAACATAGTAAGTAGCTGGACATGTATACTCCATAATGATGAGTCAATTACGCCTAATTTTCTTTTCTTGGAAATCCTTAATCAATGCACAGAGAAATTGCTTCGTCTCCTTGTACCGCTTGGCGTGTGGAAGGCTACGGGTTTTACCCTATTTACACAGAACAATCAGAACCACACAGTTTCTGTCTAGTTTAAAAACATATGGTTAAGATTTGGTCACATCGCACCTCTCCACCAAAGGAGGGTGTACCTAAAAATTTCCTTTAACTCCGTTACCATCGTTCATCCGATTTCTGCTCCTGTGCGTTTCCGTGATGCATAATTCTTCTTCCTTGATAATTAATATATAATGGATTCGTTCTGCTGGTTGCATTTTTGAAGCATTGATTTACAAATTTTGCTGTTTCTTTCTTGATTTAACATGTATCTGTGATTATTCAGTTTTTATTGAGCCTGTATTTTATTAATAGATTCTAATGTATTTAGTTTTTTCAGATTTTGTTCATCGTTTAATATCAGTCTTCTGACTACATACCTGAAAGAATAATCCAAAGATTCATTTTAGCAGTAATATTATTTTGAATGAGTTTACCATATTGAAAAAGGTGGCAACGTAAGTAGATATATATAAGATTTAAGGTGCTTCAATAGATATGGAATGTAATGGGAACATTTTACTCTTAACAAATTGAGGCTATACATATCCATGTTGCTTTCCCTCTGCAGAATCATGGCAAAGTGAATTTCAAAGAAATGCACTACTAATTATCATTCAATGTAAATAAATGTTCAATGTTGTAAAACGCGTTAGATATAAGTAACTAACAGAAAGAGAATATGGAAGACATAAACCAAACTAATTAATATATAGTCACCACACGTAAAGCAACTAATTCTCATTTCATAAGAAGATGACCATATATACAACAAAAAACGAATTTTGTCCCATGTTCTTGCTTCCTGACAGGTGTGGACGCAGGATCTCGAGTAAGGGGCAATAAAATTTTCAAAGGTAAATAAAAAATTTAAGAGAGCGAGCAAACTAAACGCATACTACATATATATTATTGCAATTTTCTCGGATCATATGTAGCTCCGCCCTGCTTCCTGTTCTAAAACTCGAGCATTACGATAAAGTACACACAAAAAGGGAGTCAAATCAAATAAAGCGCTTGGTGTGTGATTTTTAAGATGCAAGTACACATAGTGGCGGAACTAGCTATGCACGGTCAAGGGGGGCAACTGACCCCTTTTGTTTCGGAAAAAATTACTAGTATATATACTAAATATTTTGTTTGTCACCTTTCATTTTTTTAATTGCCTCTTTAAAATTTTCATTGTCTTTCCTTACCAGGTATTCTGCGTCCGCCTGTGTTCGTAAAACATCATAGCTCGAACCTAGCTGCCACATCATTTTATGATGCTCCAACAGAAATGCTCAGTTAACATCTCTGTTGTGTCCTTCCCAACATGTTTCATTAATTTGTATTCCCAACATGTCTCATTAATTTTTTCAGAGGGTTTATACGTTTTTTATTTGAGGCGAATACGAATTTGTTCGAATTGTGTAATAGTCAATTACTGATGTTGGTAACCGACCTAAAGCAATTTGATTATGATTCAATTCATAACGATCATAAGTCGAAAGTTCATATTCTTCAGTCATTGATAAACAATTTGTTGGACATTAATAATCGACACAATACGGGTAAATGTAAGTAGAGGAGGATTGCATGAAAGAAGAAATACACTACATTTACAAGAACCATAGTGTACTCTGTTGAATTATTATCTCTTCCAAAAACTTAAGTTGTTGGGGATGTAGATAATTAACATTATATCTCAATACGCCCCTTCAAGTGTGAGCCTGTATAAGAGGGAGAGAGGACCCAACACTGATTTTTTTATTTTTATTTTTATTTTTTATTTTTGTGGAAAACTATATTTGGAGCGGGGCTTGAACTTATTACCGATACCATCGTGAACTATCATTTCTCCCAAAGCTTAATAAAATTCATTGATTAATATTGTGTGTACAAGAGTTCTTATATAGGCCTCCTACTGCTTGCCAACAAGTCAACTTATGATAACAATAATATTCAAATAATAAAATACAACAGTGTACATAATTATGCTTGATTAATAATATCTATAACATGGTAAATTTTATGGTGGTCCAGGCGTCCGGCCACAAATGGTCCGGAACCAATCATATTTATGTATTTTTTCATGGCCTCACACAATTAGAAAAAAAAAAAAAACCACCCATTTAAAATTTATGATTGGTGGATTATATGATGACGTACGCTGAGCGCTGAACCACCATAAAAACACTGATACAACATACTCTTATTTTAAGTTTTAACATGTCTCATGTGAAGGAGACATGTACCGTGGTGTAACTGGATATTCAATCCAAAAAGTTTACAGCCTTTCTACATACTCTTTGTTTGGAGTGATGGAATTTTCAATTACCAATTACCTGATACATTTAGGTTATGAGTTGTTCATATTGTATTTCCCTTGTCTACGATTACAATTTTTGTGCAGAGATTCTGCAATTTCATTAACTAACATTTGCGTGGATTCTCATACTTAATAACAGCATCTCATTCCACTATATTGCAAAATAAACATTGTATTTTTCATTGCACAACAACCAATTGTAATATTTCGGCACTAGACTGCCGCGTTTTTTCACCTATAGGTTTATCAGTTACAAGCTTATGGGCCCAAATCATAGGCATGGAAAAAAAAATATTAATATACGTATATATAGAGTGAATAACACATATTGAAATGTCATAACGCGCACTTATAAAAAAACATCAAAATGATTTTGAGATGTAACTCATTACCTGTAAAGGCCCAAACCATAGGCAAGGGAAAAATGGTAAGAGAATGCTCGACACGTGTATATTTCATGATGAAACGCGTACGTAATTAAGCCTTACGAAACAGTCGCTTCATACAAATAAAGCGGAAGCTTAAAAGAACCATTCATTAGAACGCATGGAAAACAAAACAAGCATTTAATGACAGAAGTGATTAGACTTAGAACTGAACGGATGGAACATAAAAAATATAACTAGAAATCAACCATGCCTCCGATGCGGGGAGCCTTCCACATCGGCAAGTCGAATTCCTAAAAATTCATATATTTTGATATAGATATATATACAACTCTAAATAATAAAAGGGTCAATCCAAAATATGCCATAATAATTTCCTACAAAATCACATACTCCAATTCTATTAATATAGAAGAAATACAACTAATTCAGTATATAGTATCTCAATAAAACCACATACTTCAATTCCATTTATATAAATGAAATACAACTAATTCACTATCTAGTATCTCCAAGGAAGAAACCGAAAAGACATTAATGTCCAAGCATTAACTATGGTTAGCGCACCACAAGAAAAGAAATAAAATACAATTGATATCAATAGAAAAAGGAACAACTTATTCATGATAAACTAAGATGCATAACAATTGCCTTCTACGAGTCTTCTCATGTCTCCTCGATCTCAACATTACTTTATTTGAAAAATGTTAAGTAAGGGATGAGCCCGACGCCCAAAAGAAAAAAAAATATTATTAAAGGGGAACCATAGTAGTATCTAGAAATATACTCATACTTCTCTATTAATGTAAGTATACTTTCAAAATACGTGTTAATAATTATCATAATCAAATTCTACATACGAATAATGGGAACATGGAATCGGACATTACATAATTCAATGCATCCTAACAATAGTAATGCATAATTGTATACCATCTTATTTAACGATATCTTCCATTAATTCATGTACCATTAAAGTACCGTGCATAAATTGGGAAACCACTTTTATTTCCAATGAAATATCAACGTCTCTTAATAATCGGGAACCACTTATGTTCCAATAATAACATTAATTCCCATTAAATGAAGTGAATCAATTAAATAGGTGCAATTAATAATAGTAAGTGTCATACATGTAATAAGTTGCCGATTATTTTAAGGTATTACGGCTTTAACATGCCCACAAAGGAGGGCTTAATGTGCCTTGTCGTACTCCACAAGGAGAAGATCAGTATTATGCCTTGTTATGCTACAAGGAAGAGCTTATCATGTTTGCCAAGACTCCCATATAATAAATAATAATAAATGGAAAGCTAACCGGCCTATCCATTTCGACCCGCAGGTGGGCAACTAATACCGACCCAACATCTATCTCAATTAAATTGACCCCTGCACATGGGGCACATCATAGGATATTGAGGATTATGTTGTGAAATGGTTGATTGATTTTCACATATCCCATTTCATTAAATCTTTTATGTATCATTCATTTATTGTGTTCTATATCTTATGTTAATATACCTAATGAATGATTATATAATTAATGAAATACATTAGTATATTAAGCTTCATATGATAAATGATATGTTAAATAATAGCATCATTACTACATTAATTCTTATAATATGCTATGATTCTATGGTGACAATGATGCTACATTCCTATTATGACATCTATATATAATCTAGTGGATATCTTAACACATAGTATATGTCACCAATAAAGTGTCATTTTGATATATCCATGTATTACTTCCGTACACCAAGTCTTGTGCAATTACACTAAAATATATATAATGTATTTACTGTAATCAAACTTCCTATATTAACTTATGATTGAGATACAGTGAAGTACTATAAATAATGTTATAAAAAATTTAGTTATTTTTATTTTCTGGACTAATGCTGTAGAAATTATTCACCGGCTTGCTAAATTAAAACAACCCATGTTGGGCTTAAGATCTCTAGCCCATGAACCCTTTATACCCAAAAGCCCCACACCCGTAATACACCTACACTACTCATTTAAACATATAACCCTAAACCTAAAGACCCTGCCGACACTTCCATTATCATACCCCAGCCGTTCCATCTTTTACATTATTGAAAGCACCATCATTCCATTCTATCTCCACCATTTCATCTCTTCTTGAAACCAACACTCTTTCATGTTTTCTCATCATCCATCTTGAAACACTGAACCATTTCTTCAATTCTTGCTTCAATGCGTTGAATACTCCAGTCATGGTCTTCACCACCTAAATCGTTCCATCTCCATCTCAGTCTAGTTCTTCAATTGAGTGCTGAGAATACTCTATGTCTTCGATGAAGCTTTCAATACTTCCTGATCGATTATGCTTCAAATCTTCAATCGGTTGAATACTTATTCGAATCGACTAAAAGGCTTGACTTTTGCTTAAATCTCATTTCTATATTATCGATGATGTTTTCGATGTATGCTCACCTTCAATCGGTGACGCAGCTACCTCGTGATGGCATGGTGATGCCTTGAAGCCGTGCATGCTGCTAATGATACAAAACCGACCACAAATCGAGATAAAAAGCATTAAAGGCGAGACCTTTTCTGGTCAATGATGGTGTGTGTGGTAGGTGTAATGCCCGAAAGACAATTTTGTAATTGTTTTATTTAATAAATGAAATGATATTATTATTCATATTTATTATTCTCATATTCACCGATGTGACAATAGTATTTACACTACGAAAACCCTAAAGTATATCGTTTATGTAATCACTTAACTCGGTGTATGGGATATACACGGAGGATTGAGTTAGTGAAGATGTACTTAAAATACAATTAGCCCGTAGTGAAGTTAATCGAGAGTATCGGGTCTCTCCTTTAACGTGCTATTAATGCGCCCGAGAACACAATAGGTGTGATTGTCTTATCCGGACTTTCGTTAAGAGAACCTAGTGGGGCATTTATATATGATAAATATATCATATAGTAAATTTGGACCGATTTGATTAGAGTTCACGATATAATTCCGTGAATCGAGAAGTCTTATCGAATCAAAGGATGATCATATTTATGGATATATCTTAATCTCGAGGTGATCACAAATCAACCGCTTGAATCGCATGAGGTTTGACTTGACGGTTAAGGATTACACCGAGTCTGTGATCCGAATTACCCCATCTTGGCATTGTATCTTTGGATTGAGTGAGTAGTCCGTGTTATCACGGATACGGAATCCATTCCTTCCATTTATGGAATTAGATAGACAGCTTCCTTTATTTGTTAATCCTAGAAACGATCGATCGCGAGTTCATATTACACTCGATTAGCTACCAAAGAGTTATATGAATTAATTGATCACTAGGGGTTAATGGTAAATAAGGATAAGAAGTTCGAAAAGGGTTAACGGTAACTTCCCGATTTAGAATGAACATCCTATGGAGGATTAATCCATATGTAATGATTATATCAATGGACGCTTATTATTATTCTCGTGAGAGATAAATATAATCTTATAATCGGAGGAGTGCGATCACGGGATTATGGTGGCATATTCCTCGTGATTGATTTATCGAATATAATTATTCTGTTCGTAAGATAATTATTTATTTGATTTATCGGAGCCACGATTATTAGTCCATGGTCCCCGACGTGCCTCCTATATAGCATATAAATATTCTCGGACGTCGAATCCTAATAATATTAATTTAGTTCTTATTAGAATTTAATTAAAACGATATGTGAATTAATTGTTTAGTGAACTATTAAATTAGTTGGGCTAAATAATTAAATATGTGAAAAAGACATTTTTCATAATCTTGGCCCAAAAGTGTGTTATGGCCGAAATTAATTGTGACTAGGTCACAAGAAGCAAATTTCGCCCCTCCTCATGTTTTAGGAAACAAGAAATTAGTTTTTTTGTGTATTAATAAGACATGTGCACAAAATATTTATTGGATAAATATTTATGGTAATAAATAAAGATAAATATTATTCTAGATTTGTTCTAGAATATTATGGAATTATCTTTTATTTATTGGATTATTTATTTGCAAAATAAAATCCTTGGAGGACAAGGATTACTCTCCTATATAAAGAGAGTTCTCCCAAGCCTAATACACAAGAGTTAATTTTCGACTTCTCTTAGAGAGAAGAGAGCAAAATTCGGCCAAGGGTTTAAGGGGAAAAAATCTTGGAGATTTTTCCGGGTAGCATATCGGAAGGATTCGAGACGAGGATTTCCTTCCACCGGGAGTTGCTTGGATCACACGTACGGAAGATCGTGGCGCTCTTCACATCTTCTTTCATTCTTCCTATTGCGGTTCTTCAACTTGGATTTTGAGATCCAAGAGGTATGTTCTACAACCCCCTTGTAGAATAGATCTAGTTATTTTATTATGTGTAATTTATAGATCTAGATCTTTAAATCCCTTCCGTTGCGGATGGTATTACTAACAGTGGTATCAGTCGCCAAGGTGATCTATATTTATACGTATAAAATATTAGATCTAGGAGTGGTAAACATGTAGATTTTTTTGTCCCAAATTTTTTTTTAAAAAGGGGCCGAAAATTTGTTTCTTAATTTTTATGTTATGAATGTCTTGGTTGAAGAGATGGATTGGGGTTGGTACTGTTTACTCGTTAGATCTATTTTGTAGCTCCTTTGTTTAGTAACAAATGAGCATAGGAATTGTATTTTATTTATGTCAATTTTCGAAAATTATGTGTAAAAGTAGCATCTTTTATTGTAATTTTGTTGTTCCGGGCTCGAAAAGTTGAAGATCTTGCTGAAAAATTGAAGATCAAGGCGAAACCCAAGCTATGAACGAGGAGAAACGGATAAATTTTTTTAAAAAAACTGCTCCAGGCCTTTCTGCGACACTGAAAAGCGTCGCTATAAGTCCTGTTTATAAAAAAATTGCATGCGGCTAGGGTTTTTTATGTTGCGGCTGCATCATTATTTTTTTTTATGGAAAACTGCCGTTTGGCAGAAAGAAAGAAAAAAAAAATTTTTATTTTTGGAAAATAATTTTTTGTGTAACAGCCGCATGTGACATGTAATAATAAAAAAATAAAATAAAAAAAAAATATTTTAGGAAAATAATTTGTAACAGCCAGACGTCACACAAATATATATATATATATATATATATATATATATATATATATATATATATATATATATATATATATATATATGATTAATTATAATAAATTGGATTTATTTAATTAAAAAAGGGCCTTTTTCCTCTCGGGTGTTCGTGGTTCGTGATCCGGCGGTTCGAGTTCAAGATTCGAAGATCAAGACTCGAAGACAACAAGATTGTAATTTATTTATTTTCCTAGGATAGATTAGATACGGGGGTACCAACGATCCATCTCGGTGTTCAAATTTTCCGCAATTTATTTTTTATGTGTTTGATCATAAAATAGATATAAAATCGGAATTGCCATGACATGCATCATATCATAAATCCACTCCATGCATACATGTAGAATTTTAATTTTGGTAATGTTGGTCCCTTGGAAAGGCTAGCACAAGTTTAGAGGGGGGGGGGGGGGTGAATAAACTTGTCCCCTAAAACTGAATCTTAAACCAGATCGAGTTCAACTAACACTTGTGCGGAGTTCAGCTGACTAAGCTGGGTTTAAGTCAAACTGACTTAAGCAAAACTGAGTCAACTGGCAGCGGATAAAGTAATAGCCTTTTTCGAATTCAATGAGAACTGGATAATTTTAACTGCAATAAAATAAATAAATGCATAAGGTAAATCAACACATAATCCCGTACGTCTCCCCTTCTCCTGTGGTGTAGGAGGTAGCACTAGAATATTGAGGTAACCGTTTACAAGATCCTAGCCTAATGACAGTCCTTCATGACACCCTAGTTTCACTGTCTACACATAATTAAGAAAGGTAGGATTGCTCCCTTCACTCTGCACACTGATCCTTCGGAGGTGGAATTGCTCCTTCACCAGCTCACCACTAACAAACACACAGTCCGCAGACTGCACCAACAGCTGTGGCAACTAAGTTGCACCAGTATGAAGAAAGGTGGAATTGCTTCCTTCACACTATGCACAGCCAACCCTTTTTCACAAAGGTTAGGTTTAGAATTAATCTACAGATTAATTCAGTGAGCTGTCTGATTCTTCTGGATATAGCTTGTAGCTCCAAGATGCCTTTTTCCCCCCTTAATTGGTTGCTGGATCTTTCTTTGAAATCTTCAAGGCAACTCCGTTGACTTCCCCTTTTTCAGATGTGAAATCTGATTCCTTGGATCTGGATCTTTAGATATGTGCTATTTTGAACTTCTCTCAGATCTCTGTTTTTCAATCCTGATCCTTGTGTATTTATAGGGGTGATGTAACGGTCAACTAGCTCGTAGCCGTTACACTTGTCGCTTAGCCAACGCTCATGTACGCGACCTTTTGTCGTATAGTCGCTCAAATTTAACAAGGCCTTAACTCGCTTTTCTACTCTTCTTCAAAACTGTGTACCTCGTATACTAGACATATGACTTGTATTGACTAAGTCAGAGTACACCATTCAGTTTCTTCTTGTCTTGGTAACTGATAATCTTTGTCCTTAAGATTATTCGCTTTTACATGATCTATAGTTCGATTTGTGTCACCACAGACTTGCACGAAACTCCGACTTATAGTCATGACTTAATCGCTTTAACTCGAGTTTGCCACCTCGCTTCTTCGATCTTCCGTGAATCGAGTCTCAGTGTCCTCGCTTCTTGATCTTCTGGACAAGCCAACTTAGTCTCAGTGCCCTCAAAGGAACTTATCTTCTTCGGGCTTTCTCATGACCGAAGTCTGATCCTCGCCTCTCTATATGCATAATCAGTTTACATGTTGCAACTCAGCTGTTCGCCTAGTTCCTATCTATTACAAAGGTTTGTCTGAAACAACCTATACAAGGTTCAGACTCTAGATAAAGCTTATACAATTTTCTCTAGACTGTTTCTTGCTTCTTCTTTTATTATGCACTATAACAGCTAGTTACGACTTCATCATCATGGGTTATAAAGATATGTGACAAATCATCATCAAAACATAAATAATATTTCCAACAATTTCCCCCTTTTTGATGATGTATCATAACCCTCCCTAACAGCAGTAATAAGAGAATAATGCAGGAAAGCAAAACAAATAAAATAACAAACTAAAATAGTTGAGTTTATTATGCCACCATAAATTGGGTTAATAAAGAGATTACAAATTTTCTTTTTCCAAATTCATGAGTTTTTCTCCAATAAAGATACTCCTCTTTGTCTTCAGGAGTCTTCTTGCCTTCCCTTATTCTTTGTTTTCACCATCTCTAGGTGTGATATCCAGATATTCATTGATCAGACGATTTGCCTCTTATTTGTCTTGAATCTTGAGCTTTAACATGATTTCTTTGGTCTCTTCATTCATTAACTTCTCTTCATCTTCCAAATCAAGTTATCTTTTCCTTTGTCGACTTCTCCTTAGTTTGTGGCTTTACGGCTTTAACTTCCTCCAAATTTTCTTTCAATCTAACGCAGACAATGCTTTTTCCTAATGCTCAACACAAAGATTAATCGATGCTTCTTCATCCTCTTCATTCTTGTTTCTTTGAAGATCTCTTCTGCAGCTTAACTCCTCAATCAGTCACAATTGCTTCATCATTTTGTTGAATAGATAGTAGATCAAAGATTTACTTTTCTGCCTTGTTCTTCAATCAATCGCTAGCAATGGCCTCTTCTCGCTTTTTTTTCCCTTCAACAACAAAAGATCTTCTCCTTTTTCTTTACTGGCATTGCCAACATCACCTTTAATTTTCTCTTCCCCCTTAGTTGAAGATATGCGAAAGCTTTTCAAATAATTTGTGTAAGGTGATGATGTTGGAATATTGGTACAGGCCTGAGTAATGCATTCTGCCAATTAATTCATGTAATTTGAAGAGCTGCTGTTGTAGTGTTTGTATTGAGCTTTCAATGATCTCTTTTAATAAAATTAATTTTTCTTCAGCTTCAGTTCCATGATGCTGAGATTCTTCAGTTTCGATATGCTTGTAGATGCCCTGTGAATCTGAGATGAGGAACCAGCTTCAGGATAATAAAAGTGAGTATCATGACTCATCAGTTCCTTTTTATATTCAGTTTCACAAAATTCACCGTCTTCCAAGGCTTCCCTTTGTTCATCAGTGTGCTCTCCAAGTATCTCAGTTGGAGATTCACTGTCTTCAGTTTCTTCCTCAATTAGAATTGCATCCTCAATTTCAGTTTTCTTTTTCTGAAATTTGTTCCACATCATTTTCTGTCTTCTCAGAGTTCTGTCATCCAATCTTACAGTCTCACTTGAACTAGAACCTGAGATTTCACTTGATTCTTCTTCAACCGTTTTCCTCTTCTTCGATCCACTGGCAACTGGTTTCTGTATGACCTTTGTTTCTGCACGTTTTGGGATGGATAAATAATCTAGTATTCTTTGAATCAGATAAGTGAATCCCTTTCTCAATAAGAACTTTTCTCCAGATGTCCTTCCTCCTTGTGCCTTTGCCTTTTCATCAGAGATTTGTTTGATCAACTGCTTAAGAACAAACTTGTTCCAGTCTAGTCTTTCTTCAAACCATATAGCATAGATCAGCTTTAGTTTGTCTGTCGAAAGAGTGTAAAAATTCCGGGCATGACCAATGATATTTCTGGTAAGAAGGATCGTTAGGAATGCGAATTCTTGTTTCTGTTGATACATGGATCCAATGAAATTCTTCTTCTCTTTGTTGAGTGCTGTGACACTCCAAAGTTTATCTTTTTCTTCATTTCCAAAACTGAGAGATGAAGATCCTCCAATTATATCCAAGCCAAAGACTAGTGACGATGAGTCGCTCATCAACCGTAATGCTCTTGTCTTGAATTGTTGTCTCAAATCTTTTCCATCATCAGTGATTACCGCATTCTTGTAGAATTCTTTGACATTTTCTGGGTGCAAAGTATCAACCTTTGTATCGATCAAATTCTCAAGTCCTCAAATCTTCCTGATTTTATCTCGCAATTTTACTTGATAGGGTGGAGTTTGAGAATTTTTGATGTAATTCACCAAACTCATGGTGATTCCTTCATCAATGTTGAATTTCTCCATGGATTCTCGAATTCTTTGGGGAACTTTGACGATTTTGAAAAAGATTGAGCAAGATTTTGTCAAATATGCAATTCTGAGTCCTTCAATCATTTTCAACAAGAGTCGTGTCGCAATCAATGAGATTTGTAGGGATATACATCTACTTTTTCTCCTAGATTGACACATGGCTTCAAGTGATTTGTTATGTCAGCTCAAGCGTCAGATGGTAGCTGGAAAGTTTCCTTCTTTTGACCAATTTGCCCTTCATCAGCTTTTCATCTTCAGCTTTGTGTGGAAGTCAGTTTTTCTGAGGATTTTACAAATAAAAACTGACTTTTCCTGCAAAACAGTTTTAAGTGTTCTTTGGTACCCATTTCTTCTTGGGTCCGACTGGATTAGTTACTGAAATATATCTTTCAGTTTCTTGGTTGAGAGAATTAAACCTTCTCAGCTCTTTTCTAGATAAACCATTTCGCTCGGCCTTAGTTGATTTCACAAGGATTCTTTTAGATTTTTCACTTTTAATTTCTTTGTGTAATCTACTGGGTATTCCAGTATCTTGATGTCTAAAATTTACATTATTAGAAATCTCAAGACTGGGTAGGGGTGGGGAATTATCATTGCTCCTTTTCATGATGGTTTGATATAGTTTCAAGATCTGAGTGTACATCCTTTTGTTGCTTTAATGAATCTTCTATATCAACTTGCAACATCTTCTTTTCTTCTTCTTCTGATAGATTTCTTAGTGATGGAACTTCTCTGGATTTGTGAGCATATACATCGAGATTGCAATCCATATCATCACTAGGTTGAGGTTCTGGATTTGTATGAGGATTAAACCTCTCAAAAACTTGATCCTGAAAATCAGATATATTCTGCAAACAATTAGTCAGGGGGTGAGTAAGCCAACTTTTGATTTTAGATGTAGCTATAAATACTCTTTCAAGACTGATACAGTGAGGGGTCTTCAACAACTGGTTTGAGAGTAATCTGAAATAACTGATGGACAGTTAATTCACGCTGATACTGGATCTTCTTCAAAACGAAGAACCTGCTCCGATACCAATTGTTGGTCCCTTGGAAAGGCTAACACAAGTTTAGAGGGGGGGGGGTGAATAAACTTGTCCCCTAAAACTGAATCTTAAACTAGATCGAGTTCAACTAACACTTGTGCGGAGTTCAGCTGACTAAGCTGGGTTTAAGTAAAATTGACTTAAGCAAAACTGAGTCAACTGGCAGCGGATAAAGTAATAGCCTTTTTCAAATTCAATGAGAACTGGATAATTATAACTATAATAAAATAAATAAATACGTAAGGTAAATCAACACATAATTTGTTTATGGAAGTTCCGGGTGGTGTAATCCCGTACGTCTCCCCTTCTCCTGTAGTGTAGGAGGTAGCACTAGAATATTGAGGTAACCGTTTACAAGATCCTAGCCTAATGACAGTCCTTCACGACACCCTAGTTTCACTGTCTACACATAATGAAGAAAGGTAGGATTGCTCCCTTCACTCTGCACACTGATCCTTCGGAGGTGGAATTGCTCCTTCACCAGCTCACCACTAACAAACACACAAATCCAGAGATCGCACTCAACAAATTGTGGGCAACTAAGTTGCACCAGTATGAAGAAAGGTGGAATTGCTTCCTTCACACTATGCACAGCCAACCCTTTTTCACAAAGGTTAGGTTTAGAATTAATCTACAGATTAATTCAGTGAGCTGTCTGATTCTTCTGGATATAGCTTGTAGCTCCAAGATGCCTTTTTCCCCCTTAATGGGTTGCTGGATCTTTCTTTGAAATCTTCAAGGCAACACCGTTGACTTCCCCTTTTTCAGATGTGAAATCTGATTCCTTGATCCGATCTTTAGATATGTGCTATTTTGAACTTCTCTCGATCTCTGCTTTTCAATCTCGATCCTTGTGTATTTATAAGGGTGATGTAACGGTCACTAGCTCGTAGCCGTTACACTTGTCGCTTAGCCAACGTTCATGTGTACGACCTTTTGTCGTATAGTCAGTTCAAATTTAACAAGGCCTTAACTCAGTTTTCTACTCTTCTTCAAAACTGAGTACCTAGTATACTCGACATATGACTTGTATTGACTAAGTCAGAGTACACCATTCAGTTTCTTCTTGTCTTGGTAACTGATAATCTTTGTCCTCAAGATTATTTAGTTTTACATGATCTATAGTTCAGTTTCAGGTCACCACAGACTTGCCTGAAACCTGACTTATAGTCATGACTTAATCGCTTTCTACCGAGTTTGCCACCTCGCTTCTTCGATCTTCCCGAATCGAGTCTGTGTCCTCGCCGGGTTCGACAAGCCAACCGAGTCTGTGTCCTCAAATAACTTATCTTCTTCTTGCTTTTCTCATGACCGAGTCTGATCCTCGCCTCCATATGCATAATCGCTTTTACATGTTGCAACTCAAATTGCTCGCCTAGTTCCTATCTATTACAAAGGCTTGTCTCAAACAACATATACAAGGTTCGGACTCTAGATAAGGCTTATACAATTTTCTAGATCAAGCTTCTTGCTTCTTCTTTTATTATGCACTATAACAGCTAGTTACGACTTCATCATCATGGGCTATAAAGATATGTGACAAATCATCATCAAAACATAAATAATATTTCCAACAGGTAATTAAAATAGGCATGTATACAAACTTGCGTAATTAGTTGAAATTTAATTAATACGTGGTAATTAATTAATTTAGTAACTAATTAAAGATCCGAGGACGGGTTATGAAATCATTAAGCCTTTCGGTGTGTGTTCTCGGTGAACCGCCTTAAAGCTCAAACGAGATCATGTTTTCGATTCGTAGTGTCTACGAGATTGAATGATGGTAAAAGAACAATAAATCTTGGATAAAAACGGTTCGCCTATAGGTTGGGTGGTCAACTGAGCTAGGCTCGACCGACTTAACCCTCCTAGTATGATGTATGCACGGGGGTCCGGCAAGACTAAGCTACACCAACGAGCGGATGGGTGATTCCTTCTTATCTCAATGGGGCTCTCTTGACCCGACTTCGTCCGACTGTCACATATGTTCCAACGAATAGGACGGGTAGGCTTGCCTACGTCACCGACACCATTCGGAATCCTTGATTTGATGTGCTTTTATGTTAACATCAAAAATACGTGGTTTAGATAACCCACCACCACTTCCAAAATATTGAGTGGGAGCGGGGAGGCGACAGTAACCCCACGGCCTCTATTATAGATACAAGTAAGTGAGAGAAGGGTGACGCCGCAGCCGCTTTGATTTCGTCCCCTACGGATGGTGTTCACCCCTATCAACATTCATGGCTTGGTCTCCGAAAGGATAGGATTTCCGGTACTCGTCGGGTCACCGACCTATCCTACGACGGCACACTCGGGCGCACTCAAGAGATCCGATATAGTAGGTCACACTCATCAAGGGTATTCTTGATAATACCTAGGCTAAAAAGGAAGGTAGTCAATGAATAAAGGGATGTTCGATTCTCGGGGATGTTTGATTCTCACAAGTTATTCATTGATGACATTGTCTCGATTTAACCGTCATCTCTTTGACCTACCCTACGGCGGCCCTGAGATGCGAGGTTAAAACCTTGGAATGGTAGAGTAGACTTAATTTTAGTTTACAATTCCTAAAATAAATTTATATAGTAGTGTTAAATTTGAATTAATATATGTCATTTTATTTACAGCATTATATCCCTTACTAAATTGCTTAAAATTTATAATTGACTAGTATTGACTTTTTTAAAAAGTGGAAAGTAACTAGGACGTTGAACTAGTTAATCAATAATGCAAGAGATATTTTCTATTAAGCCTTTTAAAACTAGAGTGACATATAGGTATGTCACTAGCATCACTCGTGTTAAACGAGATACAATCTTAGTTTGATCAAAGATCACTTCGGACTTTAAAATTCTTCTAGTGAATTTTGGGTGTGTAGTGATTACACAAGTAATTTTCTAATTGAAAAATCGGAAAATCATGAAGTGTTACTAGTTGAGCGATATTTGGAATCGACGAACTAGTGGGAGCTTTATGATTTGTTGTTTTTCTGAAACATTAGAAAAGTGTAACTAAGTACACACGTAACCATTCTAATTGAAAAATCGGAAAGTCATAAACTGTTACTAGTTAGACGATATTTGGAATCGAGGAACTAGTGGAGTTTTATGATTTGTATTTTTCTGGAAACATTAGAACTGTGTAAGTGTTTAAACGAGAGATTTTCAAATTGAAAAATCGGAAAATCATAAAATAAATCATTGCTGGTTAGACGGAATTTGGAACCGATAAACCAGTGGGAGCTTTAATGTTATGATTTGTTATTTTTCTGGTATATTAGAAAATCCGAGAAGTCCGAACAAGTAACACTCGAAATAGACATCCCACGGTTCAAGAGTAGTGTCTACTCATACGAATCGCTAGTTCAAAATCAAGCTTCCATTTACGGAAAGTCAAGAATGGGAGAGTATGTCTAAAAGTGTTAGTCATCTAAAACTGAGTTGTTTTTTAAGGCTAGACCAAAAATTAATCACAGGATAAGGATAGTGATTTCGGATCACCAACCTATGAATCCATGGTGATTTTCTCGAGCTAAGTTCTTTGGAAGAACAAGGTAGCAATGCATTTAACGATTAATAGAGCAGACAACGGGCAGAAATTTTAGCAAAATAGTGGGAGTGATATGAGGAAATGAATCTCGGCTTCAATCCTTGGATATCGCGGAAAATTTATTTTCTGTTTAAGATTCGTTGGAACGAATGGATTTACCTTTTATTCGATAATTTGTTTGTCTTATAGAAAGTGAATATACCATTTGTAGTACGTGTTAGTAATACCACCCGCAGCGGAAACGATTTAAGGATCTAGATCTATATAATACACGTAATAAAATAACTAGATCTATTCTACAAGGGGGATGTAGATCATACCTCTTGAATCTCAAAATTCAAGTTGAAGAACCGCAAAAGGATGAATGCAAGAAGATGTGAAGAGCACCACGATCTTCCGTACGTGTGATCCAAGCAACTCCCGGTGGAAGGAAATTCTCGTCTCGAACCCTTCCGATATGCTACCCGGAAAAATCTCCAAGATTTTCCCCAAATCTCCCCTTGGCCGAAAATTCTTTTCTCCTCTCCAAGAGGTGTGTGTCGAATTTTTATGTGTGTTGTAAGGCTTGGGAGAACTCTCTTTATATAGGAGAGTAAAACTTAGCCTCCAAGGATTTTTATTTTGCAAATAAATAATCCAATAAATAAAAGATAATTCCATAATATTCTAGAACAAATCTAGAATAATATTTATCTTTATTATTTACCATAAATATTTATCCAATAAATATTTTATGCACATGTCTTATTAATCCACAAGAAACTAATTTCTTGTTGACTAATATATGCTTGGGGGCCGAAAATTTCAATCCTTGTGACCTAGTCACAATTTTCGGCCATGACACACTTTTGGGCCAAGATTATGAAAAATGTCTTTCCACATATTTAATTATTTAGCCCAACTAATTTAATAGTCCACTAAACAATTAATTCACATATCGGTTTAATAAAGTCCAACAAGAACTAAATTAATATTATCAGGATTCGACGTCCGAGAATAGCTATGCTATATTTGGAGGCACGTCGGGGACCATGGACTAATAATCAGCGGCTCCGATAAATCAAATAAATAATTATCTTATGAACAATCACAGGAATATGCCACCATAATCCCGTGACTGCACTCCTCCGATTATAAGATTATATTTATCTCCTCACGAGAATAATAATAAGCGTCCATTGATATAATCATTACATATGGATTAATCCTCCATAGATCGCTCATTCCAAATCGGAAGTTACCGTTAACCCTTTTTAGAACATCTTATCCTTATTTACCATTAACCCCTAGTGATCAATTAATTCATATAACTCCTGGTAGCTAATCGCTGTAATATGAACTCGCGATCGATCAATTTCCGTGATTAACAAATAAGAGAATCGGTCTATCTACTTCCATAAATGGAAGGAATGGATTCCGATCTCGTGATAACACGTACTACTCACTCAATCCAAAGATAATGCCAAGATGGGGTAATTCGGATCACAAACTCAGGTGTAATCCTTAACCGTCAAGTCAAACCTCATACCGATTCAAGCAGTTGACTGTGATCACCTTAGGATTAAGATATATCCATAAATATGATCTGTTGAGTATTTTGTGGTATACTTGTTTAGTATTGATTAATTTTCAAAAGTAACATCTCCTATGTTAAAGCTTTCATGAGTACTCTATTTCATATGCACCTTGTATTATAGCTTATTTAAAGTTTCCATTATATAATAATATGTGCTATTATTGATTTGATCATTTTATGTCACACTAATGGCCATGATGTCATAAACATACATTATATGGAAAATATATTGCCTATATTGTTTTAGCAGGATTAAT
Source organism: Gentiana macrophylla (assembly GCA_026214975.1). Classification (NCBI taxonomy): domain Eukaryota; kingdom Viridiplantae; phylum Streptophyta; class Magnoliopsida; order Gentianales; family Gentianaceae; genus Gentiana; species Gentiana macrophylla. Next base: position 32,261 of record JAOBSW010000416.1, on the reverse strand, counting down.
TACATAATTCATTTAATTAATATTTCATCAATATGATTTATTAGTTATTTAAATTATGTATTAGCCTTTGGATCAAGCTATGTAGAAATCGATACATTTTAGTCCAAATCCGTTTTATCAAAGTCCGGCCCAAACTCTTTTATTTTACTAAATAAATTTCTCCTCCTCAAAATTCCCATTTTCAGAACCCTAATTGCCTCATTCTATCAGCCGTTCCCTCGTCAATCTTCTAGCCGTTTCTGCATTTCATCAATCCTCTGTGGAAATCCCGGATTCACTGCACTGCTTTCGATTTCCTTCTCTTCGACGCTTATCGAACATTCAATGCTCGATTTCGTGTTGTTTTGCTCACAGATCGTGAAAGCTTCCACCTTTCCTCATATCTCTCTGATTTCTGTCTCCTTCCCTTTTCGATTCGATCACGTGTTCGATTTGAATCATTCTCAACACGTATTTCTGAGAATCAAGCCACCATGTGCTTAAAATCCATTCTTGGAAGGTTATGGTTCCTAAAAATTGCCGTTTTCGTATTCAGAGCAACGGTTGACAACGAAGGCTCTGATTCGAGCATTTACTTCCCTGATTCTCTGGAAATTGCAACGCAGCAAGAATATGCGAAGGCTCCTTGACGAATCAATGCCTTAAAGGTTGTATCTTTCATTTTTAATTTCGTTTGTATCATTTATTTCTGATTCGAACTGGAAATCTGCATTGATTCTCTTGCCGTTTGTGTTCTGTGAAGGTTGGACTATGAAAGGCTTGACCTTTCATTAAAACGATGCTGATTCGGACTTTCACCCTTGGATTTAACGTGTATGCAGTCAACCCCAAATCATGTCGTATCTCTTCTGCTTTAAATGTTAATATCGTTTCTTTATTACTCTGATATGAACTGTTCATCTGCCTGATCTCGTTGCCCCTTTTGGTCTGATTTAGGTTATGGCCCATTCTGGAAAGTATAGACTGAATTTAGCACCAATTCAGTCCTGGTTCATTGAAAATTTGAAGTGGTGCTGGTTCAGTGCGTGGTGGTACTCTTTTCAATGAGTCAGACTCAACAAACCGGTGAATCTCGACCCGGTTTGCTCAGGTATAATGGCTTGACCCTTTTGGTGTGTACGGATTAGGTATATTGATCGAGGGTTTCTACCCTGGAAGTCAAGGGTCGAGTCAATCTTGAGGGTAGTGACCCAATGATGGCTAAATAACTCGCTTAAACCAATGTTGGTTGGCATCATAGCCTTTAGTGGTTTAACTCTGAGTTCACCCTTGGTTCAATTATGGTAAGAATGCATTCTATGCAAATTGAACCAGGTCTCGGGTGCCTTACACTGTGCTATTGAACTTAATCATAAAGAAATCAATCGGTTAAACAATATCGTTGATTGCTTGGTGAACTAAATCGGTTCGGTTCATTGGTTAAGTATTACTTTCTCTATTTTGCCTAACGGCCCTTTATTAGAAAGTATACGCAACACTTTGAACCAAGGAAGGACTCGTAAACCATGGTCGTAATATCACCGCAGCTTATTGCCTCGGATTCTAAAAGATTTCTTTTTGATTTTGTTCACATCACAGCCTTGAGGTCTAGTCATACCTCAAAGGCTATAAATAGCCAGTCACATTAACTAGGATTGCAACAACTCAGAATAACCTTCTTGAGCAATCCCACATTTCACTACACTGCAAAATTTCTCTTTTCTAGTCCTTTTGCAAACACAGAAGTTGGAAGCTTGATAATCTTGTAGATTGATCTAGCTGCTTGTGATTCTGGTCTTGGCTATTGAAAAGTAAGTTTCTGATCAATAGCTTTGACAGAACTTGTTGAATTGAGGTTTCTGTGTTCCTTGTGCCTAGGTAACACTTTCACTCAATTACACTTCAATTTTCTGTGTTTTGTGTGATTTGTGATTGTTTAGATTAGCTTGATAGTAGTCTTGTTTAATACTAGTCTTGCTTGATTTTCTGAGTCTGTTCATAGAATTGGAAATCTGATTTTGGTGATTGGCTCTAAGTTGATCACAGCTTTGACAACAGTCTGATTGGTCTGCAGTACCAAATCAGAACTGACCAGTGGGTTCTATTATCATTTCTGTGAGTCTGATTTGATCCAATACCTTAAGTCTCAGTTCCTGCATCAGACAGAAGTCTATGCTTGATTCTGTCTGAGTTTTTCTGTTTTATCCCCATAATTTGCTGGTTTTAAGTCTGATCATCAGCATACCTTGAGTTGCTGTTAATCAAGCTTGAAACACCCCCTTTTATGGTGTTTTACTGAGTCTGTAAGTCTGTCTGTTTTTCCTGCTGAATCTTAATCTTCTGCTGAACCTGATTTGCTGGTCGTACTACACCTTTCTTGCTGTTTTCTGTCCATCCTGAACTTGATGTGCCTTGATCTTGCCCCTGTGCTGCCTGTGCTATATCCTGCTGTTTTGTGAGCATTGAACAACTTGTAATAATCATTAGGCAGTAATCTTAGCAAAGCTGAACCTTGTATTCAGTCTGTAACAAAGGCAGGTTTGATAATCTTGTTGTCTCATCTTGATTATCATTTTTGGCTTTGGACTGATAGTTCAGTCTTGTTTTTATAAACTCTATGTATTGACCCTGCTTTTCTGATTCTGTAATCTGTTTAAGAACCTTCTATTTGTATCTCTGCATACTGCTGTTGTGTATCAGAATTGTCTTGGTCGATTTAGTTTTTACACTATATATATATTCTGTTTGATCAAACTATGTCGGCATAAATATTGATCATTTTGTGTCTGTCCCTGTTATATCCTGCCGCCTGTCTTTAAACATACCTTTCTTGCAGCGTTTAACTAAAATGACACTATACGTACTGTTTCTTTCATACTAGCCTTCATAATTGTTTCAAAAGTTTAAATCTGTTTGCTGAGCTTGTTCTTTGTTGATCAATTAATTTTACTGTTTGGTTTCTATTAATTTTTGTTTAACCTTAATTAATTTCCAACGCGCTCTCCTTTGATCACACCTAAATTAATCAGTCTTGATCACATAGGTTTTATAACACAAGCGAATAGATTATTAAGTGAGCTTCCGCACTTAGTTTTCTAGTACTTGTTTTGCTTTCGAAAAAGAGTTCATAAATCCGTTAACACTCTATTCACCCCCCCTCTAGAGTGTTTGTCTGCGCAATATCGATCCAACATGATCATCTATTGATTCGATAAGACTTCTCGATTACGGAATTATATCGTGAACTCTAATCAAATCGGTCCAGCCCTATATGATATATCTATCTTATATAAATTCTCCATTAGGTACTTTTAACCGAAAGTCCGGATAAGACAATCACACCTATTGTGTTCTGGGCGCATTAATAGCACGTTAAAGGAGAGACCCGATACTCTCGATTAACTTCACTACGGGCTAATTGTATTTTAAGTACATCTTCACTAACTCAATCCTCCCGTGTATATCCATACACCGAAGTTAAGTGATTACATAAACGATATACTTTAGGGTTTTCTATAGTGTAAATACTATTGTCACCTCGGTGAATATGAGAATAATAAATATGAATAATAATATCATTTCATTTATTAAATAAAACAATTACAAAATTGTCTTTCGGCATTACACCTAACAATCTCCCACTTGCACGAAAAGCATGTGATTAATTGTTTTAGAGCACACCCTATTATTTAAACTACAGCAAACTACATCTCCCACTTGCTCTAAAGCAATGGAGACCCACCCCGTATTTTAGTACCCACAAAACATATCATAACTATTTCAGATTCCAAAGTACACTCCGAGTATGCCGTCGTAGGATAGGTCGCTGACTCGGGAGCACCTATATCTGAATGTCATGGGTCTTAATGATCAGTCAGGTTGTCGGCTCGAGACGATCCGTAGAATCGAAACGTCGCCGGTCCATCTAATCATGTGGTACTTTCCCAATATGCTCTTGAACTCAAGTGATTTCGGAAATCCTTATAAGCTACCCCTTCATCGTTTGCACAATGATGTGGTATCGGCTTTCCAAATCTAGAATCACTTCCAGATATGAAAGGAAATCCTCAAGCTATATCGCCTTCTTAGCCGCTACAAAAACCGCTAATCACCCAACTAGTGAAAGTCGAGTTGGCGTTGCTGGATTTCTCCAGTCAATAGCTTCAACACATGAGCTAAACACTGAGCCCGAGATCGACTTAACAATCATCCTTAATGTGACTTAAAGTCAGAACCAGTGTGTATTCACATATCCAAGTTCACACATGAATATGCCCGCATATTATTCCTCGTTCTCTCAAGATACTAAAGGGCATACTAAAATTGCTTTGTTAACCACCGAATCTAAGATTCGATCAAATTTGACGTTCAATAACCTGACCATCTCTTACTAGAAAGAGAATCTATCCCATTTCTCTTGATCCGAAGATTTGAGAGTCATTCCCGAGGCATAGGGTAGAACTTCCTCGTTGAATATTTCATACTCGTGATGCATCATCTTAACCAATAAGATGGATGGGAAACCAATGACTGATTCTAGTGAATTCGACCGAATCAAACTCTTTAGAATGTTGTCCAAATCTCTGTTGCAGAGAATTGTGGCATTGTCAGATTCTGACTTCAGATAACACTCCCATGTTGTTACCAATCTGTGCAAAGTCATCCTTCACAAACACTAATATATATTTATATATTCACTCATCAGTACTAAAATTGATATCCAGTCTACAAAAGACTTATCAATATTCTGGTCAAATTGTAGAAATATATGACTTCCAATGACCGAGAGGTTTGCTTTTTATCCACAAAGGACATAAGCCTTGATAGTCATCCTGTCATAAGTTCATAAGGCAATACCTTTCTGTTCCGAATGAATCCAGACTCTTTTTTTTGGCAAGAAAAGTCTCAGGGAATCACCCCTATTTTCTGCTTTTGAACGAAATCATGCAATACTAAGTGGTAAGAGAGTCTGATTAACTCTCTACTTCTTAGGGAATCACCCCTATACCACTAATCTTTGCACTGAAAGATGAACTTTCCTATTCATTCTACTCTTTTACATGTAGATCCAATTAATCCCACTGGGCCTGAGACACTCAGGTGGGTCTACTCTGGAGTACCAAACTCCATTCACAGGTTATGGCTTGTAAACCAACCTCTATTATCAGAATCCTATACAGCTCACAAAAGAGCCATAGGTCATCAATCGATCCTATAGACCATTAAGTCCGCAGAACCCATAATGGGTAATGGATAAACCATACTCCCACTATTTTCTTGGTGGATCGAAATTCTGATTTAGTTCAGTAGTATTTAGTGTCATCACCAACAACCAATGTTGGATGTGGTTTGATCTAATCAGTAAGTAACTACCTTGAGTAAGCGTACTTCAAGGTTCAAGGTTTGTTGTTCATAGACTCTATCAGAAAGGATGCAACAGCGTAACTGTCCCTTCCCGATGTCAAGAATCTGATAACGAACCTTCCTCTCAATTCTTCAAGATATATCACGATTTGGTCACTGACCGAACGTGTACACGAAATACCCAGTCCTACCATCAAGCATCATGTGCTAAATGCTTATATTGACGGAATTTGGGTGAACCGAATTCACTCATTATCCGTTAATTCCAAAGCACATTCTAGGTAGACTTCTCGGTTTTACACTTCAATGTAAACCGTTATTTCACTTCCAATATCTTTATTGAGTTAAGCGTTGTATTGTAGCACATCTACAACTATGTAAGGAAATTTAATGGTTTCTTCCTTAGTGAAAGCATTTCACTATGAGGCAAAGCCGAGCATCACCCCTAGACTATGTGATGGCCCATTTCTCGAGTATAGAATACTCCATCTCCGACAAAATCAGAGACACCTTTGAATATTTTGGATAAACTTACCGGAGTGTTTGAGTAGTTGTCAGACTAGAAGTCACTACTCATAAGCTCCCACTAGCTTGTATTTTTTTCATAAGACCCCGAACGTCATGATGAACAAGCGGTGTTACTTCTTTATAACCATTTTCCTTTCCCGATTGAAAGGAAGCTTAGTCATTGAAACTTTGAGACAATATAACCAGGTTGGGAGAATGGAATCACCCCGAGCCGCCTTAAGGATCCAGATCTATATAATACACGTAATAAAATAACTAGATCTATTCTACAAGGGGGATGTAGATCATACCTCTTGAATCTCAAAATTCAAGTTGAAGAACCGCAAAAGGATGAATGCAAGAAGATGTGAAGAGCACCACGATCTTCCGTACGTGTGATCCAAGCAACTCCCGGTGGAAGGAAATTCTCGTTCGAACCCTTCCGATATGCTACCCGGAAAAATCTCCAAGATTTTCCCCAAATCTCCCCTTGGCCGAAAATTCTTTTCTCCTCTCCAAGAGGTGTGTGTCGAATTTTTATGTGTGTGATAAGGCTTGGGAGATCTCTCTTTATATAGGAGAGTAAAACTTAGCCTCCAAGGATTTTTATATTGCAAATAAATAATCCAATAAATAAATGATAATTCCATAATATTCTAGAACAAATCTAGAATAATATTTATCTTTATTATTTACCATAAATATTTATCCAATAAATATTTTATGCACATGTCTTATTAATCCACAAGAAACTAATTTCTTGTTGACTAATATATGCTTGGGGGCCGAAAATTTCAATCCTTGTGACCTAGTCACAATTTTCGGCCATGACACACTTTTGGGCCAAGATTATGAAAAATGTCTTTTCCACATATTTAATTATTTAGCCCAACTAATTTAATAGACCACTAAACAATTAATTCACATATCGGTTTAATAAAGTCCAACAAGAACTAAATTAATATTATCAGGATTCGACGTCCGAGAATAGCTATGCTATATTTGGAGGCACGTCGGGGACCATGGACTAATAATCAGCGACTCCGATAAATCAAATAAATAATTATCTTATGAATGTAATAATTATATTCGATAAATCAATCACAGAATATGCCACCATAATCCCGTGATCGCACTCCTCCGATTATAAGATTATATTTATCTCCTCACGAGAATAATAATAAGCGTCCATTGATATAATCATTACATATGGATTAATCCTCCATGTAGATCGCTCATTCAAAATCGGAAGTTACCGTTAACCCTTTTTTAGAACATCTTATCCTTATTTACCATTAACCCCTAGTGATCAATTAATTTATATAACTCACCGGTAGCTAATCGAGTGTAATATGAACTCGCGCGATCGATCAATTTCCAGGATTAACAAATAAGGGAACTGACGATACCGGGTTACGCACCTCGAAATATCATCATCGAGTGGGATACGTAGATCAAATATTTACTAAGGCACATGAGCCAGATAAGGCATACAAGTCGGAATATCGACCTAGAAGCCTTGACACGCATGTCGATCCTCGCGCCTGAAATATGGCTAGGGACTCGAAGTCACGACCATCGACTTACGGGCAGTGCAGGACGTGAGTTCCAGGAGTCGATCATCCCAGGTCGGATAGATCGATATCGAGAACAGGGTCCACACCAGCTACGTCGGCCCAATATCCACAGGATAACTTGGGCGAGGGGTAAAGCCCAATTAAGGGTAAATATGACAATAGCTACGAACCGACTCATGTTAGGGTTAGGTCATGCATTGTCCTTATAAATACAACGTTCCAGGAACTACGTATGGCTTGATTCCTGGAAGAAGAACAGGATACGTAGGCACTCTAAGAATCCCACTTAGACTCAGCCGCAACATACAAAACCCCTCTGTCGTTTTTGGCATTAGGGTTCTTGATTGTTCATCAATAATATAAGGAAAAGTCCAGATCTTTAAGGTGACATAATTTGTCATCGTCATTGGCGCTAGAAGGAGGGCTCCTTCTTTTGTTGAATACATCAAGATCATCATGCCTCCGAAGGAAAAGACCGCCAGAAAAACCACCTCTAAAAACGTGGATCCGCAGAATCCACAGACAAGTGAGCAGGCAGGTGCGGATCCTTAGGGGGAAAAAGATCCAGCTTTAGAGACCGTCCATGAAAATCCGCCAAAACAAACTCAGGGCCTTGCCCCAGAGTATCAAGCCATGGTGGATCAGCTGGCGGCGACAGATCATAATGCCCTGAGAAAGATAATGGCGGAAGCCTTTAATCGACAGAGACAAAGAATAACAGCGGAAGGCGGCACAAAACGCCGCCAATAATCCTAAGCCGATCAATTTGAAGAGGTCGGTGCTTCCTCAAGTTCGGCCGAACGGAGGAAGCGAAATACAACAAGAAGCACATACGCATCGATGAAGATAGCGTTAGGCAGGAGTTAGATGTAATCCTGGGAAAAACCCAGGGCCCGTTGTGGTTAGAGTCTCCTTTCATCAAGGAGATTGAAGACTATCCTAAACCCAAGGGGTTTAAAATACCTAAGATAGACCCGTATGATGGCACCACCGACCCGGAGGACCATCTTCACAGGTATCTATCCCAGATGAGGCTAGAATGTGCCCCTGACGAGATGCGATGCCGGGCATTCGAGACTCTACTTGTAGGACGAGCAAGAGAGTGGTTTACCAAGTTGAAACCCAGATCCATCTCCAGCTTCACCATGCTCGCCAGAAAATTCAGAGACGCCTTCATCGTCAACAAAAAGTTTCAGTTGAGCGAGACGCACCTCACAAACGTGAGGCAGCATAGAGACGAGTCGGTATTAGATTATCTGAAGAGGTTTAACCTTGAGGCCATGCAGGTGAAGGATCCTCAGGATCGAGTCTTGATCACTTCATTCGTAGGGGGACTGCGCAACACAAAGTTGTATGAGAAGTTAAGCAGGAACCTCCCTCGAAACATGGATGAGTGTGTGAATGTCGTACATCGATTTTGCCAAGGCGAAGAGGCAGTGCGTAGGCACACCCAAGCCGAGTGGATGGACAGCTCGAGGAAAGAAGGTCGAGGAGGAAATAAGAATCAGCCTCGACAGCAAGATGTAGAGAGGAAAACGTCTGTTTGGGATCGCATCGAGGCGCCTCCCTCGGGCCGGTCAGAGAAAAAGGGGGGTAGAAAGGATAAAGATTTTACTCCCCTCAACCGGTCCCGTACAGAGGTCTTATCAATCATGGTTTCTAAGAATTTGGCCAAGAGGCCACCTCCGATCAAAAAACCTCGAGAAAAACGAAGGTCGACAAAGTATTGTGAATTCCACGAGGACACAGGTCACTCGACAGCAGGATCGCTTCTGATTTAAAGAAAGACATCGAGGCTCGCATCCGTGAGGGAAAGCTGGATGAGGTCGTGACCGATCGAGTTATAATGAGCCCAAAGCGCCGAGACTTCAAAAGAAGAAATCTCGACCAGGATAGAGGTCAAGTCGAGAGAATCAAAGAAGAAAAGATCGATCCTCAGACGAGACCGATCTCCCGATAACAATAGGGACTACTATGGTCGGGATCGCTATGATGATAATCGCCCAAACAATTATGTGAATATGATATTTGGGCCGGGGAGAGTGAGAAGGAACGAGCCAATGAGAACTGCATTTACTTCTGAGGCCGTGTAAGCGATCAAGATTAACTCGGAAGTCGGGTACGCGGCCCGCAGACGACGTCCCTAAGTCGACAAGTCATAATGAGGGGTTAGTGATTGAAGCGCTTATAAGTCGCGCTTGAGTATCGAGTAGTATGCGCCGATAATGGTAGCGCCAGAATATCTTATACTACTCGGCATTCCAGGGAATGAAGCTCAAAGAGAAAGACTTAGTGCCCATAGCCTCTCCACTATTCGGCTTCACAGTCAGCGACCCATCCCATGGGTTCCATAAAGCTACTAACGACGATGAGGTGATGGGGAAAGAGGAGGACGCTAGAGCTAAACTACGTGGTCGCAAAGCTCCTCCGCGTATAATGTTATTTTGGGTAGACCAGCCCTTTCGAAGTTACGAGCTATAATTTCGACGCTCCATAACAACATGAAATTCCCGACTCGAAAGGGTTCCCAATGGTAAAGGGATATTGAAATCGCGGTCGCTGCAATTCGATAGTGATGAACGGTAAGATGGCGGTACAACAAGTCCTCATCGAGGAGCTCATTCGGAGGAGGAGGAAGAGAAGTGTTGGGCTTGAGTGAAGCGATTGAAAATGTCGCCATGGGAAGATGGAACGATCGAGTGTCCAAGTCGGGTTTGGATCCCACTCAGAAAAGCGATTACCGATCGATTTGCTTTGAAAGAGTTCAAGGACGCTTTTAGCGGAAGGCGTCCGATATGCCAGGCCTACCGACAAACATCGCCATCCATAAACTCGAGATTGACCAGGCCGTAAAGCCACCAAGCGTAAGAAGCGAAATTTCGCGCAAGATTGATTGGAAGCTATCGAGTCCAAGTCGGGAAGTTATCACCGGCAAATATAGTAAAAGAAGTGCTCTATCCGAATGGCTTGCCAATCCAAAGTGTTAGTGAAGAAACCAGATGGCGGTACCGCGCGATGTGCGTTGATTTCACGGATTTGAATAAGGCATGCCCTAAAGATTCCTATCCATTACCTAAGATCGACAAAGTTAGTTGATTCGACCATCGGTTTTGAGGTATTCGCGTTCCTCGATGCATACAAGGGTACCATCAAATTCTCATGGACCCCGAGATGCGGAGAAGACAACGCTTATTACTGAGTTTGGCACCTTTTGCTATGTTACCATGCCATTCGGATTAAAGAATGCTGGAGCTACATACCAAAGGGCAGTCAATAGAATTTTTGCGAAGCAGATTGGTAAGAATATGGAAGTCTATGTGGACGATCTACTCATCAAAAGCCGATCCATGAAGCAATTTTTGGTAGACGCCAGGGAAGTGTTCGAGGTGCTAAGAGATACTGACATGAAACTTAATCCAAAAAAGTGCACCTTCGGGGTGCGGACAGGCAAATTTCTAGGGTATATGGTGTCGAGAGACGGGATTCGAGCTAACCCTGACAAGATCGACACACTAAAGAATATGCCTGCACCTCGAAACATGAAAGAGGTTCAGAGACTCACCGGTCGGATGGCAGCACTGAATAGGTTTTTATCTCGGTCACCAGGCGTGCACTACCATTCTTCAAAGTTCTTCAAAGCCCACTTTTTCCATTGGAACAACGAATGCCGCCGGCCTTCGAGGAACTAAAAGCATATCTTTCGAACTACTTACTCTCACCTCTCCGAGAGAGGGAAAGGTTGCTAGTTTATTTATCGATCTGCGAGGAAGCAAAGTGAGTTCGGTCTTGGTTCGAGAGGAGAAAAGGGCCAGTGCCCATATATTTTGTAAGTAAGGCTCTGCATGGCCTCGAAACCCGATATTCACCAAATGAGAAGCTCGCACTAGCGTTGGTACACGCATCGAAAGCTTAGGCCATACTTTCAAGCCCATCCTATAGTGGTAGTCACAGACCAACCACTCAAACAAATTCTAGCGAAGCCCGACACATCCGGTCGACTCGCGAAGTGGGTAATCGAGATGGCTCAATACGACATCGAGTTCGTGCCGCGTACCGCAATCAAGGCTCAATCTTTAGCAGACTTCTTAGCCGAAGGTATATCAGTGCAACTTGAGCAAGAAAAGCAAAGTCACGAAGAACGATGGATGCTCATGCCGATGGGGCCTCGAGCAAAAGAAGGAGCAGTGCAGCCTCCTATTAGTCAGCCCGAGGGGGGAGGAGTTTCCATACGCCCTCCGATTCGATTTTAAGGCAACTAATAATGAGGCAGAATATGAAGCAATTATCACTGGTCTGAAGCTCGCTCTAAAGCTGGGGGTCGAAAATCTCAACGTTTACAGTGACTCGCAATTGGTTGTTAATCACATCAAAGGGGAATATGAGGCTAAGGAAGAGACTATGAAGAAGTATTTGGCAGTAGTCCAAGGCCTTAAGCCGAAATTCAACTCGATTCAATTCGAACAGGTACCTCGAACTCAGAACAAGAGGGCCGACGCTCTGTCCAAGTTAGCATCGAATTTCGTCTCTAGTAAAAAGGTGTTAGTAGAATCGCTAACAGAGAGAAGCTATGAAGAGATAGAAGCCCAAATTGATATCTCAAGAAAGCTACATGGATGGATCCAATTGTCCTTTACTTAAAGGACGGAATATTACCCAATGATAAGGTACAGTCAAGAAAGGTCCGACTTCAGTCGGCTCGATACGCATTCTTCAACGACATACTTTATCGGAGGTCGTTCACAAGTCCATGGTTGAGATGCGCATCTGAGACAGAGGGAGAATATCTTCTCGAAGAAATCCATAGGGGAGCTTGTGGGAATCACTGCGGGGCTAGAATGCTAGCTCGGAAATGCAAGCTCGCTGGATACTTCTGGCCGTCAATGCAACGAGATGCGATCAAATTAGTGCAGAGATGCAATTCTTGCCAAATTCACGATAACATCTCTCATCAACAGGCACAAGAAATGAATGTCATCTCGTCAGCATGGCCTTTCGATGTGTGGGGAGTCGATATTGTAGGACCCCTACCTCGAGCTCCAGGGAATAATAAGTTTGTAGTAGTTGCAGTAGATTATTTCACTAAGTGGGTAGAAGCTAAAGCTTTACCCGACATCAAAGCGGCTACAATCAAGAAATTCCTATGGGTCGATATTTTATGCGGTATATGGTATTCCGAAGGCTTTAATCTCGGACAACGGCACTCAATTCGAAGACCAAGAGTCGAGAGTGGTTAGCCGAATATCATATTGATCAGCACTTCACTTCAGTCGCGCATCCTCAAGCAAATGGTCAAGTCGAGCAAACAAATCGACAGATTAAACTCGGACTGAAAAAGAGGCTCGAAGCTGAAGGACGAGACTGGGCGTTGCAACTCCCGAGCATCCTGTGGTCATACAGGACAGCTCCAAACGCATCAACGGGTGAAACACCTTTCTCCCTGACCTATGGGTGCGAGGCAGTTATCCTCGCGGAGATCGGCGTCCTTCCTCGAGTGTTAGCGTATAATATTGAGACGAATGATCCCGATATCCGACAAGAGAAGGATAATCTCGAGGAGCGGAGAGAATGGCCTCAACCAAAATGGCAAGGTACAAGCAGAAGATCTCTCAATATTACAACGCGAGGGTAAAATACCAGATATTTCAAAGTCGGAGACCTAGTTTTGAGAAAGAACGAAGCAAGTCGGCAAAAGGAGATCGGGGCCTCTCCCAACCGAAGGCCCATATCGATCCTAAAAGTCCACCCTAAAGGTTCATATCAACTAGGTCGGGCGGACGGAACTGATGATCCTCTCGACAATGGCACGCGAATAATTTGAGGAAATTTTACGTCTAGGCCTTAGTCGATCGATTTTGTTTCTACTTATTTTACAAGATTTGTAATCATCCATGTGACAATTCTATCTTTATTATAATAAATGATGATTCCTTTTCTACTATTCTCATTAAGTATTTTTGTAATATTCTAAGTCCAAAAGGACGCGGGTTACAATCGACAAAGTATGGAGCAATCCGCGAGTCGGAACTCCCGACAACGCCACAAGCATATAATGCAGAAGGCAAAAAGAAGACTCGCAAGGTCGGGTCAGATGTCCAAGTCAAAAGCCTAACGCATCTAAGGGTCGAATAAGGCGGACAAAGGGACGGTTCGCATGGTCGGGCCAAACGTCCAAGTCGGAAGTCTAACTGTACCCAAGGCGCGCTGGGACCGAGACAAGGACGATTCAGCAATGTCGGACTAACTCAAGATCTAGCAAGCTTATAAGGCTAAAAAGCCAAGGCAAATAGATCGACCTAAAAGCCATATAGAGCCCAAGTGCATTATGAACTGAAGTTCATAAAACACTTGGGGGAAGGGCAATATTACATCGATAAGGCAGAAGCGAACAGAGCCAGAGGCTCGACAAGCAAGAAAGCCAAAGACAGTAATAAATGAGTAAGTAAATAATAACAAACAGAGAGACAAAAGGGCAGAAATTTCAAAACAAATTAAGGCCAGTCGAAAACCGACCATTGTAAATGGAACATTCACCCAAGTCGATTCAAAGTCAAGAAAATGTACAAATAGTTACAAGAGTTAAAACTCAGAATATCAAAGTCCCAAGGAGGTCAGATAATTAAATAGAAGCATCAGGAGTCGGAGTAGCATCTTCGGGGGTCGACGTAGGAGCAGTGGCAGCGGGAGTCGTGTTATCGGGAGCCGGGTTTGCTGTGGGACCACCATACTTCTGGGCAAGGGATACACCCTGCTGAAATTCATCGAAGTATTGGTCATACAGCGCCTCCGAGTCAGGGTCATAGCAGCCAGGCTCTTCAAGCTTGTCGATCTCGACATCCGGATAAACCTTTCTTACTTGGTCCACCGCCTTGGTGAATCCTCCAAGTATGGCTGTCTGCATGATGACATCGAGATCCATGCCCAACTCTTCAGACTTCCGATACTCGAGAACCGTGCAGACCTCGCCTCTTGGTCGCCTAGGAACTGATCAAGTTCGGCTCTCAATTGATCTCTCTCCTCGACAGCGATCGCTCCTCGCGCGCTTCTTCCTCGAGAGCTACTTTGGCAAAGCCTCCTCCTCCCTCGGCCGCGGCGAGATCTCTCCTCGGCTTTCGGCAATGATAGCCTCCGCTCTCCACCTTGACCTTCTCTATCTCAGCAGCAGCTTCTTCCTTGAAAACGTTAAGCTGCGATTCCAGACCAGTGACACTAGCTGACTCGATAGCAAGCCTGTCATTCAACCTCCGGATTTGTGTCTTCAACCCTTCCTCGCCTTGGACGGCGTATTCATACGTCGGGAAGCTTCTCGACTCATAAAGTAATGCTTGCAGGAGGAAAAGCTAGGTTAAGATATACACATCCAGGGATATAAAAAGAAATCGACAAGAGTTAGTGCATACCACGCGACCCACCTCTCGGAGAGAAGAGGCCAGACTCAGTCGTCCACCCTCTTGACATCGTCGGCCGACATCTCTCCCGAGGCGGCAAGATCGAGAGAAGGCTTGATAAGTTTGGCCTTTTTCGCTGCTTTTGCCGATCTCTCACCACTCCTCGAGGGCCGACCTCTTCTTTTGCAACCGGTTGCTTGAGAGCCGAGGCTTCTTCACTCCCTCCAACCATAAAAAGTCGATAAGGTCGTCCTCTTCACGTATCGACCGGTGCTCATGGGTGAGTCCCTCCGAGGTAGAAGCCGGAGTTGGTTGTATGACAAGGGTAGTTGACTCGACACCTCAATGACCCACCGACTTGAGCGATCTTTCCTCGGGCGCCGGAGGAGTAACTCTCGATCCGAGGCGGCGACAGCAGCACAGCCCACACAGCCTTCCTTCGAACAAAGAACCTTCGAGAATCGCCCACTACACAAGTGAAAAAAGAGTCGATTATCAAAAATAGCAAAAATACAACTTCAAAAAGAATTAAGACTTGATAATAAAATAACCAAGGTTCATACAATTTTCCCCGATCGACGGGATGAAGCGCTATGCATGAGTGCAGAGGCCCGCCTCCTCGAGGCGGGCGAGGTCATAAAGGAGACTCGAGTCCCGTGTAACCACCTCGAAGGTAAATCTCTCGAGAGTAAGAGCCTCGTTAGGTGCGGCTTCACGACCCGCTTTGTCATCTCTTCCCTCTCTCGACCTCCATAGTCCGACATAGGGGTTATCCGACCCGTGTCGAAGGAAGAAGAACCTAGGCTTCCAATTCGAATGAGATGAAGGTCCTTTGACACAAACTCATGACGATTGGCACGCTTCAAATGTACCACCCCGAGTCCGGCATCGCGGAGATCTTGTGCCACCATCGAAATAAAGGGACGGTGAAACCGATACCCGCGCCTCGGCAGCAATCAAGAAGCCCATCGAGTTCGGATGGCATTCGGGCCCACCGAGATACACTAATCTCGTAATGTCGAAGAATAGCTAGAACTGCCGGACATAGTGGGAACCTTAGCCCCATTGATAATTGGGCCTCATAGACCGTACAGAACCCTTCCGGGGCTCATCGGCAAATTGATGCTGGCCGGAGGGAAGCTGAGCTACCAGTTGAGGGCTAGATAGCCCATATCTCCGCCGCAGTTGGTCGAGATCATCCATGGTTAGACAAGAAGTGCACCCCTTAGGCCCCTTTCCATCCATTCTAGTGGATAGTTTCTTGGGCTCCCTGATGATGCCAAAGGGCTCCCCAGGATTTGGGTTCTGGGGTTGATCGGAAGAAGCGGATATAGGGGTTTGGTCGCCGGAACGGGACTCCTCTATCCTATCAGAGATTGTAGCACTACTAGACATGGACAGATTTAAGCAAGAACGGTAGGAACGATGAAAAAGATGATAGCAGAAATGAAGCTTACTTGTGTTTTCTGGAGAGAAAATGGAGAAATTGATAGGCAGATTGATTCACCGTCTGGACTCCTCTCCCTTTTATGTGTTGATAGGTGCCGAATGACAGTGAAAAGACGTGATTTGGGGAGTTACTAGTAGTTATAACTCCCCACAAATCGCGAAGATCAAGGGATGACATCATTTATGGCGTAAAGGCGGCGATAGTGCGTTACGCGTCACAAATGAACGGCCACGATTGGCTAGGGAAGCAGTGGCGCATTTAAACGGTTACACCATTTCCGCCCAAGTTTTAGTCCAACTCAAGATGATTTCAAAATTGGCGATCCGACCTCGGACAACGGAAGTCGCCTCTCCGTCTCTGGGCTTATGACGATACCGGTTACGCACCTCAAAATATCATCATCGAGTGGGATACGTAGATCAAATATTTACTAAGGCACATGAGCCGATAAGGCATACAAGTCGGAATATCGACCTGAAGCCTTGACACGCATGCCGATCCTCGCGCCGAAATATGGCTAGGGACTCAAGTCACGACCATCGACTTCTGGGCGATCAGGCAGGGGCGTGAGTTCTGTGAGTCGATCATCCCAGGTCGGATAGATCGATATCGAGAAAGGGTCCACACCGACCACGCCGGCCCAATATCCACAGGATAACTTGGGCGGGGTAAAGCCCAATTAAGGTAAATATGACAATAGCTACGAACCGACTCATGTTAGGGTTAGGTCATGCATTGTCCTTATAAATACAACGTTCCAGGAACTACGTATGGCTTGATTCCTGGAAGAAGAACAGGATACGTAGGCACTCTAAGAATCCCACTTAGACTCAGCCGCAACATACAAAACCCCTCTGTCGTTTTTGGCATTAGGGTTCTTGATTGTTCATCAATAATATAAGGAAAAGTCCAGATCTTTAAGGTGACATAATTTGTCATCGTCAGGAACTTTCTATCTACTTCCATAAATGGAAGGAATGGATTCCGTATCTGTGATAACACAGACTACTCACTCAATCCAGTATAATGCCAAGATGGGGTAATTCAGATCACAGACTCAGTGTAATCCTTAACCGTCAAGTCAAACCTCATACTGATTCAAGCATTTGACTGTGATCACCTCAGGATTAAGATATATCCATAAATATGATCATCTATTGATTCGATAAGACTTCTCGATTACGGAATTATATCGTGAACTCTAATCAAATCGGTCCAAATTTATATGATATATCTATCATATATAAATGCCCCATTAGGTTCTCTTAACCGAAAGTCCGATAAGACAATCACACCTATTGTGTTCTCAGGCGCATTAATAGCACGTTAAAGGAGAGACCCGATACTCTCGATTAACTTCACTACGGGCTAATTGTATTTTAAGTAAATCTTCAATAACTCAATCCTCCCGTGTATATCCCATACACTGAGTTAAGTGATTACATAAACGATATACTTTAGGGTTTTCTGTAGTGTAAATACTATTGTCACATCGGTGAATATGAGAATAATAAATATGAATAATAATATCATTTCATTTATTAAATAAAACAATTACAAAATTATCTTTCGGTATTACACTCTAACAATGCATTTAATCCAAGACTCGGATTCTTGTTTGATAAAGTCAAAACCCACTAAGAAACTGCTGAAATATGTATACATAACACATATTAAGAACTATTAAAAGCAATTGGTTTATATATTTAGATAAACGCTTCTTCATATTCCATAGTTAGTGCATAGTCCCCAAAAGACAAGACACAAGATCGGCTCGTGGTGATTCCTTTCTCCCACCTTATATTGTCTCAAAGGTTCAATGACTAAGCTTCTTTTCAATCGGGAAAGGAAAATGGTTATAAAGAAGTAACACCGCTTGTTCATGATGACCTTCGGGTGTTATGAAAAATACAAGCTAGTGGGAGCTTATGAGTAGTGACTTCTAGTCCGACAACTACTCAAACACTCCGGTAAGTTTATCCAAAATATTCTAAGGTGTCTCTGATTTTGTCAGAGATGAAGTATTCTATACTTATAAATGGGCCATCACATAGTCCTAGGGACTGATGTTCGGCTCGCCTAATAGTGAAATGCTTTCACTAAGGAAGAAATCATTGAATTGCCTTACATAGTTGTAGATGTGCTACAATACACTGCTTAACTTAATAAAGATATTGGAAGTGAAATAACGGTTTACATTAAACGTAGAACCGAGAAGTCTACCTAGAATGTGCTTTGGAATTAACGGATAATGAGTGGATTCGGTTCTCCCAAATTCCGTCAATATAAGCATTTAGCACATGATGCTTGATGGTAGGTGTCACGGATTTTATCAACACAAAATAAACAAGTAATAATCCGGTTAACCTCAAGTATAAGGATCGTAGTATGGAGGCTAATGCCGGGTCGATCTTACGGGGAACTAAACGATTGTGATTTCTAGTTTTTATCTAACTAACCTATGTCACGATTACTAAGCTAAATAACGGATAAAACTAAACGAATCTCAGTAAATTAAACTTAACTAAAACGTAAAAGCGACGTAAGAGATGATCTAAAGCCGGGAAAGATACGGGCTGCGAACCAATTTAAACTAACTAATCTAAGATGTAGATAAAAGTAACTAACTAGACAAATTCAAGCTTTTAAGGATTTAAATCAAATTTATAACGAGCAAACGAGGATTGATCCACCTATCCAACAAGCATTGATTCCTATCTCGACTATATTGCGCTTTTATTCAGGTTGTGATTCACTCACCTAAACATGAACCCTAATTCCTTAGAAAGTTCATCTATCAATCTATTATCTTCCGATGTAAGATTAACGCGCTTAATAACCAAAGGTGCAAACTTTGTGTTTATAATCTAGTAATCGCACTCTACTAACTTCCGTTATGATAGATTCGAGTTACTATTCTTATTCATGGTGATCTAGGGTTTATTAAGACTTCCATCAACAATAAACAATCAACGCATGCATATCTTCCGATATAAAAGCAAATTAAACATGAATAAGCATGAATAAGAAACAACCTTTACTAAAAACTCACAGTATAATCGAAGAAAACGAAATCAACAATTGTTGGACGGCTTCACAATACTCGTTTGATGAAGCTTTTAGCCTCTGAACATCCTCAGCAACTCAATTTTGCAGAAACAGTGCATAAAAAGTAACTAGTGTTTAATCTAAACTAAGAGCATAAAAATAGGAATAAAAAGATGAAAAACGCAGCCTAAAGCCGCCCCTAGGTTTAGGGTTTTGAATATTGTGTGTATGATGATCTTTTGTGGAGAAAACAGCCGACTATATATAGATTTCAAAGTCGGTTCTCGCTAAGTCGGCCACCGGACGCCCGTCCTGAAAACCTTGAACGCCCGTCCACTCTTGATAAAACTTGAATCGGGCCGAGTCATGACCAGGCGCTCGTCCATCCAGCGTCCACTCCAGCGTCCCAAACTTCCTCGAATCAAAGATGACATCCTGGACGCCGTCCAATTGCATCAGACGCCCGCCCACCGGACGGAGATTCAGACGCCGCTTGATATGATCGATTTTGATTTATTGATCTTTATCTCTTCTATCTCTATCCCACTTCTTCATTATCTCTTTTATCATCAATTAGCTCGAACTTAATCAACCTTTGATCATCTTTTGAGCCTCAAACATGTATCTATAACACATAAAAACATCGCAAAATGTAATAATGCTCAAATAATCATAAAATCACAATTAAAACGCCAAAATTAACCAAGTTTGCGATTAACTCATTTAAAATCTCATTTGCTCAATATATCCATTAAACCCTCGTTTCTTATGCAATTTAGTACAAATACGGGGAAAAATATCATAGAATATAGCGTTATAAACCGTATAAATTCACCCTTAACAGTAGGACTGGGAATTTTGCGTACACGTTTGGTCAGTGACCAAATCGTGATATATCTTGAAGAATTGAGAGAAAGGTTCGTTATCAGATTCTTGAAATCGGGAAGGGACATTTATCTTTATTGCATCCTTTTGATAGAGTCTATGAACAACAAACCTTGAACCTGGAGAGTACGGATAGTCAAGGTAGTTACTTATCGATTAGATCAAACCACATCCAACATTGGTTGTTGGTGATGACACTAAATACTACTGAACTAAATCAGAATTTTGATCCACCAAGAAGATAGTGGGAGTATGGTTTCCATTACCCATTATGGGTTCTACGGACTTTATGGTCTACAGGCTCGATCGATGACCTATGGCTCTTTTGTGAGCTGTACAGGATTCTGATAATAGAGGTTTGTTTACAAGCCATAACCCTGTGAATGGAGTTTGGTACTCCAGAGCTGTTCATACTCTTGTAGAACCACCTGAGTGTCTCAGGCCCAGTGGGAGTAATTGGATCTACACGGCAAAGAGTAGAATGAATAGGAAAGTTTACCTTTCAACAAAAGTCCGAGTGGACTAGGGTAATTCCTAAGAAGTAGAGTTCATCGACCTTGGACTATCTTACCACTTAGTATTGCATGATTTCGCTCAAAAGCGTAAAATAAGGGTGATTCCTCGAGACTTTTCTTGCCAAACAAACGGAGTCCTGATTCATTCGAAATGTATGGTATTGCCTTATGAACTTATGACAGATGACCGCCAAGGCTTATGTCCTTTGTGGATAAAAAGCAAACCTCTTGGCCATTAGAAGTCATATATTTCTACAATATATGGATTTGACCGAGAATATTGATAAGTCTTTTGTAGACTGGATATCACTTTTAGTACAATAGTGATTATATAAATATATATTAGTGTTTGAGAAGGATAACACTGCACCAGTTGGAATCAACATGGGTGTGTTATCTGAAGTCAGAATCTGACAATGCCACAATTCTCTCAAGCAATGTAGATTTGGACAACATCCTAAAGAGTTTGACTCGGTCGAACTCATTAGAATCAGTCACTGGTTTCCCATCCATCTTATTGGTTAAGATGATGCATCTGTGTATGCAACATTCAACGAGGAAGTTCTACCCTATGCCTCAGGAATGACTCTCTAAATCTTCGGATCAAGAGAAACGGGATAAATTCTCTTTCTAGTAAGAGATGGTCAGGTTATTGAACATCAATTTTGATCGAATCTTAGATTCGGCGGTTAACAAAGCAAGTTTAGTATGTCCTCAAGTATCTTGAGAGAACGAGGAATAATATGCGGGAATATTCAAATATGAACTTGGATATGTGAGAATACACTGGTTCTGACTTTGTGTCAGATTGAGGATGATCGTTAAGTCGATCTCGGTCTCAGTGTTTACTCTTATGTTGAAGCTATTGCCTGGAGAAATCCAGCAACGCCAACTCGACTTTAACTAGTTAGGTGATTAGCGGCTTTTGTAGTAGCTAGAGAGCCGATATAGCTTAAGGATTTCCATTTCATATCTGGGAGTGATTCTAGATTTGCAAGCCGATACCACATCATTGTGCAAACGATGAAGGGGTAGCTTCTAAGGATTTTCGAAATCACTTGAGTTCAAGAGCATATTGGGAAAGTACCACATGATTTGATGGACCGGCGACGTTTCGATTCTACGGATCGTCTCAAGCCGACAACCAGACTGATCATTGAGACCCATGACATTCAGATATAGGTGCTCCTTGAGTCACTGACCTATCCTACGACGGCATACTCGGAGTGTACTTTGGAATCTGAAATGCTTATGATATGTTTTGTGGGTACTAAAAGACGGGATGGGTCTCCATTGCTTTAGAGCAAGTGGGAGATGTAGTTTGCTGTAGTTTTAAATAATAGGGTGTGTTCTAAAAATTAATCACATGCTTTCGCAAGTGGGAGATTGTTAGGTGTAATGCCCGAAAGACAATTTTGTAATTGTTTTATTTAATAAATGAAATGATATTATTATTCGTATTTATTATTCTCATATTCACCGATGTGACAATAGTATTTACACTATAGAAAACCCTAAAGTATATCGTTTATGCAATCACTTAACTCAGTGTATGGGATATACACGGGAGGATTGAGTTAGTGAAGATGTACTTAAAATACAATTAGCCCGTAGTGAAGTTAATCAAGAGTATCGGTCTCTCCTTTAACGTGCTATTAATGCGCCTGAACACAATATGTGTGATTGTCTTATCCGGACTTTCGGTTAAGAGAACCTAGTGGGGCATTTATATATGATAGATATATCATATAGTAATTGGACCGATTTGATTAGAGTTCACGATATAATTCCGTGTAATCGAGAAGTCTTATCGAATTAATGGATGATCATATTTATGGATATATCTTAATCCTGAGGTGATCACAATCAACCGCTTGAATCGGTATGAGGTTTGACTTGACGGTTAAAGATTACATCTGAGTCCAGATCCGAATTACCCCATCTTGGCATTGTCTTCGATTGAGTGAGTAGTCCAGTATTATCATAGATACGGAATCCATTCCTTCCATTTATGGAAGTAGATAGACATTCCCTTTATTTGTTAATCCTTGAAATCGATCGATCGCGCTGAGTTCATATTACAATCGATTAGCTACCAAGTGAGTTATATGAATTAATTGATCACTCAAGGGTTAATGGTAAATAAGGATAATAAGTTCTCGAAAGGGTTAACGGTAACTTCCCGATTTAGAATGAACAGTCTATGGAGGATTAATCCATATGTAATGATTATATCAATGGACTCTTATTATTATTCTCGTGAGGAGATAAATATAATCTTATAATCGGAGGAGTGTAGTCACGGGATTATGGTGGCATATTCCTGTGATTGATTTATCGAATATAATTATTCTGTTCGTAAGATAATTATTTATTTGATTTATCGGAGCCGCGATTATTAGTCCATGGTCCCCACGTGCCTCCTATATAGCATAGCTATTCTCGAACGTCGAATCCTAATAATATTAATTTAGTTCTTATTAGAATTTAATTAAAACGATATGTGAATTAATTGTTTAGTGAACTATTAAATTAGTTGGGCTAAATAATTAAAAATGTGAAAAGACATTTTTCATAATCTTGGCCCAAAAGTGTGTTATGGCCAAATTAATTGTGACTAGGTCACAAGAAGCAAATTTCGCCTCCTCATGTGTTTAGGAAACAAGAAATTAGTTTTCTTGTGTATTAATAAGACATGTGCACAAAATATTTATTGGATAAATATTTATAGTAAGAAATAAAGATAAATATTATTCTAGATTTGTTCTAGAATATTATGGAATTATCTTTTATTTATTGGATTATTTATTTGCAAAATAAAATCCTTGGAGGACAAGGATTACTCTCCTATATAAAGAGAGTTCTCCTGTGCCTAATACACAAGAGTTAATTTTCACTTCTCTTAGAGAGAAGAGAGCAAAATTCGCCAAGGGTTAAGGGGGGAAATCTTGGAGATTTTTCCTGGTAGCATATCGGAAGGATTCGAGACGAGGATTTCCTTCCACCGGGAGTTGCTTGATCACACATACGGAAGATCGTGGTGCTCTTCACATCTTCTTTCATTCTTCCTATTGCGGTTCTTCAACTTGGATTTTGAGATCCAAGAGGTATGTTCTACAACCCCCTTGTAGAATAGATCTAGTTATTTTATTATGTGTAATTTATAGATCTAGATCCTTAAATCGCTTCCGTTGCGGATGGTATTACTAACAGTGTGTGGATCGATGCTTCATATCTCAGCCTCTGGTGATTGAATCGACTCTATTTCTCCATTAATGGCTAATGGTCCGACTTCTTCTTGTCTGACCCGGTTACTGCACTCAATGACCCAATTCATGAAGCACTTACTCGACTGCTGAAAGGTATAATAGGTTTGACTCTTTTCTTCTAATCCCCAAGTCTTGTCTCGAATAAGTGATGAAATCGAAATCCATAAATTCGATTAATGACTCAAATTATTCTTTGCATATAATTGATGAAGTCAAACTCCTTATTTGGTTTATGATTCAAAATTGTTTGATATTATCGATTCATTTTATGACTAAAATATCTCACTATTTTTGATAAAATAAATAAGGTGTTTGATTAATAAATCAATATAAAGTTGATATAATCAAGATTCTATTTATCTACCGATTATAAATAAAGCTTACACACATTGCATGTGCCTCGGAGAGTGTGATATGATCTACCTCTATGTCTATATCATACTGCACAAAACTACACTTACCATTTTGGGATTATATTGATCATTCACACCATTTAGATGCTTTCATGTATATCTATATTTATATATTATGATAAAACGTTGCAGTTAGAAATATTGTATATTTCAAAAAATGATTGATAGCAAAATAACTAACTGCTAACTTTAACCGACAGAGTATCGAATCAACAGTAGTATAGTGATAACAAGGTCGAATCCACAGGGAACAACGTTTAAGTACCAAAGTCGACGTAGAACTTGGTTTAGGTCAAGATTGCGGTGGAGAGATATTACACTAGTCGAAAGTAAAAATTAGCAAACGGTTATAGTTCTAGTTATTAAAAGGTATAGCGAATTATGATCCAACGAGTTATTTTTACCCCTAAGGGAAGACTTGACAAGGAGTGTGTTTTAACCAACCTACCTTTCCACAAGATTTTAACGACATCCACGGGTGCCAACTCCTAATGCAGTGTTAAGATCTCAACAACTCCCACTCAACACCCTATGTGAAGTTAATTAATTTTCCCTTTAGAAAACCGATTAACCTAACATGATTACGCTCTTTGAGTCGCTCGAACAACGATGACAAACCTCTGATTGGAAACAATCCCCAACAACTAGGCCGAATCACGCAACGATCCCAAAACCCTTTTCCCACATCTCACATAAAATGCATTTATAGGTTCGACGTGTGTGACGAAAGGAACTAAATGATCGCTTTAATTCAAAGACGTTCGATTAAGTTTTAGGACGTGAGTACTCATTAAAACATTATTTTACGCGCTACACAACTCCCGCTTAATCCCCTTAGGCGCTTTTACTCTGCTTTTACATAATTCGACTATACGATGCGTTTAGCTTAGCTATTCGCTTTGGCGATAATAACGGAATGATTAACGGAAATTATATTAACGACGAAAGTAAAACCGAATTCATTTTTTTATAAGTACATATATATATTTATATATATATAGATATATAGTTATATAGCTAATAATATATATAAGTGCATAAAAGTAAATATATACTATATATATATATATATATATATATATATATATATATAAAATGTAAGTAAATAAGTAAAAGTAAATATATATATATATATATATATATATATATATATATATATATATATAAAGTAAATATATATATATATATATATATATATATATATATATATATATATATATATATATAAGTGCGTAAAAGTAAATAATGTAAGTAAATGCGTAAAAGTAAATATATCTATATATATTTGAAAGAAAGATTTAACCCGATTACCCGGATTTTCACCAAAAACGCACTTTAAACCCGGCTTATACCCATAAAATAATAATAATAAATGAATAACTAAAAAAAAATCTTAACCCACATTTTCTAAATATCTCGAAGATTCCCAATTTTATTCTCAAATTCTTTGTAATCTATATCCCTTGATTCTGCTTCAACTAATACCAATTCCTCAAATCAAGCCATTCACCGTTATATACGCCACAAAAATTCCCTAAAAAGAAATGTGTTTATTGCTATCATATTTCTGTAATCGCTCCATAAATCTCTCAATCCTTTTAATTTTCCAGAGTCCCCTATTTTAATCTCTTATGACCTCGGTGTACTGTGATAAGTTGTTTTGAGCGTGCATGTGTACTCGCTAAATTGATCCCAAATTACACAAAGAACGAAGATATTTTAGTTTTATACGGGTCGAGGATTTTTAAAGGCCTGTTTGAAGATCATGTGTGCATCTCTACTTGGATTTTTTCTTCTTTTGCTTCTTCATAGTTCAACGATTGTTAGTCTAGGTAGCACATCTACCTCTTACAGTATTTCTACACCTTTTATTGAGTTGTATTACCATCATTATTTTTATTGTTTTAATTTTTTTAGGTGTGATATTGTGATTTATGCATTTATGTTTGTCAACTTACACCAATTCCTTGAATGATGTCTATTAATAGTATAATGGATTGAAGTGATTTTGCTCTGCTTCTGTAAGAACTTTAGGTTTATCGATTAGGACAGAGAAAACAAATGGTTCCTCGCAACTGAAGAGAATGATGTCGTATCATTAATCACTAACATCGGTTTCATTTGTATCCTTTTAAATATTTTTATCACTTGGTCATAGATTTGTGATGTTGTGTGTGGAAAATAAAATGATTATGTCATTACTTTTTTTTTTTTTTTTTTTTGATGTTGGCCATATGGAATTATGATCAGTTTGAGAGAGTGAGTTTGTGCAGTGGGAAATTATTCTTGCAAGTGTGAAGAAATGAGATCTAAAGCCAAGTAGATGGAGGATGGAAAGAATGAATGGTGTTCCAAAGATGTTCATCATCACTCCAGTCCAGGTACTCTGAGCATCAGCTATCAAGGAAATTGTTTTCATTTTATTTTTAAATTTAGTCAATAGTGAGTCGATGATATTTTGATGCCTCAAACCACAATTCGATTTCATATATATGACTTGGTCAAAGTTGAGAAAGCCGATAAGTATTTTGACTACAATTTTGCAACATTTAGCATGACCTCTACGTGACGCTTAGCATTTGAATAAGCGGATTCGTATATCAAGTCGTATATATTAAAATCTTTCGATGACGTTAATGGCTATGTTTTTGTTTTTTGTTTTGTTTTGTTTTGTTTTGAGGGTTAATCGCTATGTTCAATTTTAAATTTCAAGTTATCATGTTTAGAGTCCTCATGCATTGTTTTCATTTGCTTCCGATTTAGGTTGTGTTTATTTTTTATTGGCAAAAGTTGTCTCTAGACTTTAGAGGGTGAAAAATGAATGAAAATTCAAAGAGTTAAATTAAAGTACTGCATCTTCTAATAAAAATTGAAGTACTGCATTAGCAGTGAGTTGCCTTCTAGGCACTTAGCAATTGTTCATGAACAATATGAATGTTGTTGTGATAGGAGTTATATATATAGCATCTATTTGTAGGCGATGATATACGCTTAGGTACTATTTAAATGTTATCGAAAGATTAAATCATATACCTTGATTCATGTCGATGTTTTGATTCATTACCTTTTTTGTTACATTTTATTCCTTTAATTTAATGTTATCATCCAATACTGTGCTCTCCTGTTTCTTTCATGTCTCACACAATGAGTTGTGGTTATAATGAATGTATGGGTTTGAGTAAAGACACAAAGAAAGTGATGGATGGGGATGACAAAGTGGATGCCCGATCTTTGGTAAAGGGTAATAACACGGAAAATGAAAATTTTAAGACGTGCAACAAAGCACATAATGGTAGTATATAGTGGTGGGTTTTTATTACGTGTTAATGGGGGACAGATTCATATGGGGATGTAGGCACGAGAAAGATGGGCACTTCATATTTTTATTATTGATCTTTATTTGGCATGGATGTGAGAATGACTATAATTGTGATACTAAATCTTTTGTTATTGTTTATAGATTATTTCATTCTTACATCTTTATTTTCTATTTCACGTCCATGCATATGCATCTTAATAAATGACTAAGTATATATATATATATATAAGTGCGTAAAAGTAAATACGTAAGTAAATGCGTAAAAGTAAATATATATATATATATATATATATATATATATATATATATATATATATATATATATATATATATATATATATATATATATATATATATATACTACTACTTATACTTATATATATATATATATATACATATAGATATATATAATATAATGATATATATATTTATACTAATTGCATAAAATAAAAGAAAGCAATAAAAGACGGAAACGAAATTATATTAAAATCGATAACTAGTCGGGTTATTACAATCGACATTATAACGACATATATATTACATATGTATTTCTCCATAACATAAATAAAAGAAAGAAGGAGAAGAAGAGAAATGAGAGAAGAGAGAGGCCAACGATCCGTTAGATCTGCTTCTCATATATAGATAAATTGATTAAGGCCGGACCTGGTCTCGAAGCGAAACCGACCGGTCCGTGTCATCATTTGCAATTATTACCCCGCATGTGATCCATGTGCAGGTATGTATATATAATTATATATAATTATATATTAAACTTCTAAAATTCATATATCTTGAAACAGAGACCTCCAAAAATCATGATTTAAACGTCATTAGAAATCTATCGGAAAACTCTACAACTTTCATGAAGGACACTTCTTCAGAAAACGCCTTTTGATGGGCCATTCCCATTACGTGTCGCTTTCGGATTTTCACTCGATACGAATCGATTAGCCACTTGACCACCATTTGAGTTGTAGAAGTCCAATTGACTTGATTCAAAATGCGTTGGAAAGATTATTTGAAGATCTACAACTTTCGTTAAGAAGTCCTCCTGAAAATGCCTCTAAGCTGGGTCAAATCTCCGTCGAAAATATATAACGATTTAAGACTTAGAAAACGACCCTTTGAACTCGTAAGTTGTGGCACCTTCTTCTAACCCTCTAAACACCTCTTTTAGGGCTCAAAACATGTCGTTACGTAGGATCTTGGTCCACTTATGATTCGCAATAAATCACCAAAATACCAAACGAAAATCTGACATTTACATTCCGGTTACTAAACCGGTATAAAACTAATAAAACACATAAAACACGATATTTTATAAAATAGTCATGACTTATACATTTTTATGAAACTAAGGAATTAATGACTTAAAATGATATAAAATGCTCAAAATGATATTAGAAACGGGGTAAATTGTTATCAAAATAATAAGAATTTTTCCGTTATCAATGATCTACTTTCATATTAAGCTTAATGAGTTTTACTTTCTGAATTAAATAATCTTGAAAAATTGACTATGAAATCGAACCTATTTTTCCTTTCAATTTTCGAATATTCAATACTGTTTGGAAACCGAACTATTAAATATCTTGAAATGTGAAAAGTTTCTCTAAGAAAAGAGTGTCAGCTGATTATCATATAATATAGCTGTTTAGATTAAATGCATTGACAACTTACTATGTATGTCACTTAGTATTCCAAGACATGTCATTTGATACACAACCATTGCACTCTCACTGCATGTTTACAATTTGTTTGTTTGGTTTCATCTTGAATCCATCTCGTGATTCAAGGTTGAAATTGGTTGAGAAATTAAGTCTAAAACCAAATTTGAGCCTCGATTGCGATCCTGGTTTGTTTCCTCGTACAAACCTTTGCGCTTATCTCAACCTCGAACCTTTGTGGTTCGATATCGCAAGTTCACTATTTACCTTTTGTTTTCAAGTTTCTATTTTAATCTATGTTTTGATTTAGAACTCATTAGAAAAAGTAAGTAAAGGTTGTATATTCTTCATTGTGTAATCTTTGAAAAAGAACTGTGATCGAATCTTAGTGATCGTGTGTGTCATCAAGTTGTCTTTAAGATTTTTCACAACAAATGTGATCTAAAGGATTAACAAGTGAGAACTCGCTTAATCTCATTGAATCATTATTTTCACTCTAAATATTCAAAGCAATCGTAATTGTAACCATCCAAATATAGTGAAAAAGTCAGTGTGTGTATAGTGAATTATGTGATACACCTAGATTGTATAATCTAGGTAAATCCAAGATAAAATCTATCTGTGTGTTTGAAACTGAATAAGAAACATCTCTAAAGTAACTGATTGACTCTATCATTGCTTAGGTTATTAGGCTGATAATTCACAGTTAAACATTGTTTCCAATACCCTAAGTATTGCTTGTTGAATCAATCTACACATCTTTTAAAATTAAGAATACTGCACCTTCATAATCACGAATTGATATAAATCAATCAATTGATCGCAGTGTATAAACCATTATATTGCAGATTTGTTAATACACGCTGCAAAAGATATTCAAATCTAAATCGAGTAACTTTATCGAAAGTGTCGCACTTGATAATCCCGCATACTTACACTTGGATAAAACCCTCGCAAATTGATTTCAATGTACAAATTGCCTCTTGATAAGTTTGGATAATCTGTTATAGTGTGCAAAGTTGTTAAATAACCGCACTTAAGCAAATTGTATTGTTGTACATTCAATGTGTTTGAATCAATCTAATCTGATGAATAATTGATTGTACACGATAGTTGAAGGCATTTGATAATCATATAATTACCTATACGTCTGTCAGCTTTTATTATCAGCTTACATATCCTATTGATTAATTTACATTCACATTAATCTAAGCTAAATTTGATATATAACTCGATCACCTAGTACCTTAGGAACAACGCGTTAACTGGTTAGTTCTTCTCGCATAATTTGGTCTAACACTTCCTAAGTAGTCGGAACTCGTAATTAATTAAAGCCCTCGATAAAGTTTGAAAAAGGTTCAAGTAAAATTAAAAGGGTACATATCCTATTCACCCCCTTCTAGGATATATTATTATGCATATACGATCCAACAAGTGGTATCAAAGCTTGGTTACTAGTTGATCTTGTTTTATATTACTTTGTATGTTGTTTTGAACTTGCTTTCGTGATTAAATATTTTTATTTGATTAGAAGTTCTGATAATTCATTGATTAATTAAGTCGAACTTATTTACTTGTGACATATCATATCTCGGACAAATTTTTGGAATTATTTATTTGAATATGTGCGTAAAACTTCGTGATATCTCTCTTGATTTTGTGGGTTTGGGCAGACTTTATGCACTATTACGTAATTTGAATATTGTCTCTAACAAATGGGTTCTACTCGCCCTGTTCACCCGCCTTTTGTGTCCGATTAAGATTTTGATAAATCATTTTAAAACAAATCTTGTTTCAAACTCGAATTTAAAAGAAATCATCCTACCCATCACGTTATTTCATAAATGAATTTACAACTCATATTGCACATCAAAATTTGGGTTTACCTTTTTGATGCTCTTCCTTATTTTGATGGGCATAATTATGACTTGTGAAGAAGTCTATGAAACTCTATTTTGAAATTACAAACATCCATTTGTGGTTCATTATAGAGGATGGTTCATCCTTCCCAAAAATAAGAAAGTTTCAAAGTCTATTGTTGAAGAAATCTTTAACATTAAACACAAAAGCTCTGTATATTTTAATTAGTGCATTAAATCCTTCTATAGCTTATTTTGTATCTTCTTGTTCAACCGCCAAAGAGGCATGGCTGAAATTAGAAATGAAATTTGAAGATATGAATCAAGAAATAGATAGATTAGAATCAAATCTCAACGGGTATTAATTACTCATTCATTGAAAACGATCAACCTTCGTGTGTCGCCCATTCACCTCGTGACAAACAATAGTGGCTTGAAAACATGAAAGCTCTTAGCCTATGTGGAGATGGACTTGCAAATATTGTAACTATATCAAAGCTCATCCAACGGTGATGAATGCTCTGATCGTGGAAGTTCCGTTGATGAAAACAAAGCAAATTCCAATGCTTCACCGATGCAAATTATGAATCAATCTGAATGCAATTTACGATGCCGACTCTAATGCAAACTTCGACTCGGAAATTGAGGTAACCCAAGACATCTATTATTTTTGCAATCAATTTAAAAATAGACGTGATGCATTAGAAAGTGAAAATGAAAGATTAAAAGAGAATTTACTTGAGAAAATTGATTTTGCTATCTCTTTAATGGATACTAATAATCAACTTGAGTTTACCATTAACACTTTAAAAGCTGAGTTGGAAATTCTTAAAAAAGAGTGAGATGCTATTCCCCAAGCTATTCCAAAACTTAATATATTATCACACGATGTGGATGCATCTCCAAATGATCGTTTGGTTCACACTGATCTCTTTTCAAATCTTCCTCGAAGTATCTTTAAAAGAGACCGTAGTCACCTAATCAAATCATCAAGAAAACATTTGGTTCTAACCTATTATTTTAG
>JAOBSW010000742.1:0-90796 GCA_026214975.1 Gentiana macrophylla | reverse complement strand
AAGCTCGCCAAAAACTTGAGAATTCTAAAACAACAAACAACGGAGAAAATAAGAAACACTAAAAGTGTGAAGGGTGAGAAGCGAAAGCTTTATATAGGCAAGGGGGCCACGATCGTACGGTTGGGAACGCTTCATCCAACGGTTCAGATTAGGGCGGCAGTTGTCAGTTTTGAAATACGAAAAGGCGTCCCATCAAGACTCCACGCACAACTACCTCAGCGATTCTTTGAAACGGCCGCGATCGTTCCGCAGAGAAAAACCTGAGGATCGACGTCACCACGATTGACGGCGACAAGGTCGCGCAAACAGCCCAAAGTTACTTTGAGGTCGCTTGCTTTGAAAGCACGGCCCTTAGAGAACAAGTCGCGATCGGCGACAAGGTCGCAAAAAACAGCCCAAAGTTACTTTGAGGTCGCTTGCTTTGAAAGCACGGCCCTTAGAGAACAAGTCGCATCGGCGACAAGGTCGCTAAAACAGCCCAAAGTTACTTTGAGGTCGCTTGCTTTGAAAGCACGGCCCTTAGAGAACAAGTCGCATCGCACGACAAGGTCGCAAAAACAGCCCAAAGTTACTTTAAGGTCGCTTGCTTTGAAAGCACGGCCCTTAGAGAACAAGTCGCATCGACGATAAGGTCGCAAAACAGCCCAAAGTTACTTTGAGGTCGCTTGCTTTGAAAGCACGGCCCTTAGAGAACAAGTCGCATCGCATTTACAAGGTCGCAAAACAGGCCCAAAGTTACTCGAGGTCGCTTTGCTTTGAAAGCGCGCCCTAAGTGTACAAGTCGATCCGACGATGAGGTCATAAAAGGTGTTGATAATTACTCCATCCTTCATATCCTCGGGGAATATCATTAAAGCACGGAGTAGGGGCCATTGATGGGTATAAATAATTCCACCACCTCAACAAGAGGGGACAACCCATCGCGCCACCTCTCCGGCATGACAGAGAGATCGCAGTGGGCGGCCATTGTGTCTCACCTCGCCGCGACCAAGGCATTTGCGGTCCCGTGCAAGTGCAATGTATCCTGTGAATCTCATCCAGGCAAGTCAAGAAGGGTCGCCAGGGGACGAGGCCGAGAGAGGGCTTGCTCCTTGCGACCTCGTGAGAGATGGCCGCCGATTGATCCGATCTTTTCCCCACTTGTAGCTTAGATATTTACGCCTTGCTTAGTATCTAAGTAAGACCTAGCTATTAGTAAAATATCTAATAGATTACTTATTCCCTAAGTTATCCACCTCTATAAAAGGGGTGGTCATTGTAAACTAAAGGGGGAGATGAGATATATGAAATACACACTATACTTGCAAGCCAAAGCTCTCTCCATTCTAACTCTCTCCATACCACCACCCGCCGGAGTAACACCACACCTTAAATACAGCCAGATATCCACCATCTATACACCGCAAGGACACCCGTGACGATTTAGACATCTTCACAACAGTTGTGAGAGGCCCAAGCGTCGCCCCTCTACTAATACCATAAGGATCGCCCTCAACTCTAACACCACAACCGCTATGCCTGGATCTAGGTGGAATGAGTAAGCTGCCAGAATAGAGCCTTGGTGGTCCCGAAAAATGAGCCCTAACCCTGAAGCATGCGGAGTGGCTGATGCATCAACATTGCACTTTATCACCCCAGTAAGCGGCTTATCCCAATGATCCCGCACCTCTTGTCACTGCTCTGCGTGAGGTGCCTGGGTGGCTTGAATGAACTCTCTCGCTGCACTAAGGGCCGAAGAACACACACGAGATATATACATCGGCTGCCCGTCATAAACCGCACTACATCATGCCTTCCAAATATGCCACATCACCCACACAAACTCCGCCACCTCTTCCCGCGTCATGCGATTGTGTAGCATAGCAAACAGACCCCTAAAATCCGATACTCTCCCCGGTCGTGCCCAAGTCATGAGAGACGTTTGCTCCCATACCCGAACCGCCATTTCACACTTAAAAATGACGTGTGCCATGGTCTCATTTAATTGTAGCTCCACATGCCAGACACCTGCCAACTCCCACGTTGCGCTTAGCCAAGTTACATGCTACTAGAAAACAATCATGTAGACACCGCCACAGGAAATGGTGAATACGAGGTTGGACTGCATCGTCCTAGCATTGTCTCCACACTCTGTTCATACCATCTGACCCGGAAGCTGCTCCCTCCATCAATCCTGGCCTGTAGAGAGATAATGCCAGGCGATATACAGTTTTAGCCGAGTAGATTCCTCGGTTTTCGTAATGCCAGATACACCTGTCCAGATGATTGCCCTGTGTGATCGGGGTACGGAGGACCCCATCACTCTCCCAACCTCGAAATTGCGCGCGCACAAGCGGAGCATTCCATCGTCGCATGCCAGGAATGAGCAAATCCGCCACTTTACAATTTGTCAGAAGATCTTTCCCTGCATTCAGTTATCGGAACTGACGATGCAGAAATCGTCAAGATGGCGTGGCGGCGTTAGTGGTGTGGATATCTGGCTTATTTGTGAGTAGATTACTTATAAGTTGGTCGGAGACAGGTAGTGACGAGAGGAGGATGATGAAATAAGATTGTTCTTGCAGAGCTTTGGCCTGTTAATTTTGGTCTTAGATCTCTCTCTTTAGGTTACACAAGACTCTCCCTTTTATAGGGAGATTAAACTTAGGGGTGAAGTAAAGACTGGTGGTGCAGAAGCCGCTTAGTCACTAGTCTTAGTAGCTAAGTAAATACTAAATATCTGACATCAAGTGGGTAAAATATCTAGTAGCAAGTGGATGTAATATCCGGGCGGCGACCCCTTATGGTCGCCCAGGTCGCCGTCTTCGTGTCGGGCCTTCTCCCCCTGTTTTCTATCAAGTCTTGCGCGGCCTCCTTGGGGAGCCTTAAATTTATGACCGCCCGCCGGCCCCCTAGCTTCTACGAGGTTCCAGGTAGGGGTTGTGGGTGGCGGGCCTGCTCTTAATGCCTCTGGACGTGGCCATATGAGCGCCCCCATTGGAGGTGATAATTTGTATCATCAATGGCCCCCTACTCCATATCTGGACTATTTTCAGGAAAACGTCGAGTGTGGAGTAGTGAGTTCTTGGGCGGAGTATGTTCGACCTCATCTTTTGATGCGACTTGTTCACTAAGGGCCGTGCTTTCAAAGCAAGTGGCCTTCGAAGCAACTCGGGCCTGCTTTTACGACCTCGCTGCCTGATGCGACTTGTTCACTAAGGGCCGTGCTTTCAAAGCAAGTGGCCTTCAAGCAACTCGGGCTGTTTTTGCGACCTCGCTGTCTGGCGAGGCCATCCGTTAAGCTTCGATGGGGCGCTTGGTCGATCGTGGTTGACGCCGCCCTCCCTTGATAATCAGTAATTACGTGGGTAGTAACGCCTTGGCAATCGCCAGGCATGTACGTGTACATTGATTGGCCTCCATAATGATTGCGGTTTTCGAATTTCGGAATTTGAATCGACCGCGCAATCCCCAACCGTTAGATGGTTTAATTCCTAGCCCCACGATCACCACTTGCTTGCCTATATAAGGCTAGCCTCCTCAACACTTCCTCACTTTTCACTCCTTTATTTTCCCACAATTTTTCTCCGAGTTCTCTCCTCAATCTAGGATTAACAAAAGCTTCATGCGGAGGCTAACGGCAAATTTTGACGGTGGTGGAAGTGGGTTCGAGGGTTTCCGCGTGGAGTTTGGAGATTCCGACGTGTTCTTTAGTCGCTTCTCTTCTATTTTTCCCGAAAAAACAAAAATTCTTCTCCCTTGTCCTTTTTTTTTCTTGTTTTCCTTTTGTTTTTCGAGCCCTTTCCTGGTATTTGATCAAATGTTTGGGCAATGTGTTTGGAAGTAAGATGTTTTTCCTGAGAAAAGTTGAGATTTTTGGGTTGGTGTTTCTATTGTGGTTCTTCCCGAGTGGAACCATTGCTTGAAAAACTCTACTTATTATGCTTGCTTTGGAGTCTGTATTTCTCTCTACGCAATCGCTTTCCGCTTTCTCCTCAGTAAAACGGAGGGCGTCGAGATGGGTGCGATTACCTTCCTGGTTTAATTTCCATTATCCCAGGTCTGAAAGCTCCACCTTTTCCTCTTGTTTTTGCAGGATGTCAGACGGAGAGTACTCTGTCAGAGGTGACTCAGACGAGGAGCGGGAGGTTTACGATTACGCTTTCGTGAGGAAGAGGGTGATGACCCTCTAGTCTCGGTGGCGCCGCCAAGGCGGCCTCATTGAAGAGATAACCGCGAAGAGGCCGCCATTCGAGCAAGTAGCGATCCATTTGACTGGATTTTCGCTTCGACCCGCCCCGCGACGCAAGAAAAGCCGTAAGAAATGGCACGATCTCAAGGGACGAGCACCAGCCGAGGCCGGCGAGAGAGATGCCGGACGTTGAAGAGCAGGTTTCCGAACCGAGTCCCAGTGGCGCCGCCGACCATAACGAGGCATATATTGAGGACGCCGCTCTTCACGAGCTAATGGGGTCGAGCGAGGACGAAAATGCCCCCCTGCCTCGCCAGATTGTTTGGGAGCTCCCTAAAAAACCAAGAAAGAAGAAAGATCCCAAAATCACTGTTGGGGAGGCCGCTGCTAAAGCGAAGAAACTCGTGCCCAATAATCCTGAGGCGATGAGAGAATTCGCTATCCTGGCGGAGTACGAAAAGGCGCTGGAGAAAAAGTGGGCGCAGCTTTGTGATAGCAGAGACCTTAACCAATTTATCCATCGTCGATTTAAAATTGACACGAGCGTGTATCGATTTTCCCTGCTTGATTATTCGAAGGAGGAGGATAAGTTTAAACCTGGGGATCGCCAGGATTACGTGTGTGCTCGCCGCCGATGACGCCCTGATTCTGCATTTTGGTCATTTCTACGCGGGCTCCGACCTCCATTCGACCCTTTCTTTGTGAGGATTTGTGAACTGATGGGAGCTCTCCTTCCGATTTTGCCATTGGGACCGTTATTCAAATCATGGCCTTCGCCGTGATGTGTCGAGTGATGAAGATAGAACCTTCACCGACCTCTACCGGCCACTTTCACCGGTTTTTGGGACGAGCATTGCGGGGCAAATATCCTTAAGGTCCAAGACGCCCGCCTACTATTCTTGTTACCAAATAAGATTCACAGATGGCGTAAGCGGATCCTCGCGTGGAATCCAAGGTCGGCCGGCCGCTTCTAGTAACCGCAAAACGCACGGGAAATCTACCCTCCCGATCGACGAGCCTCCTATATCAGAACGGCGTTTTGTTAAAGGGCTCATGACCCTCCTTCAATCTGATGGGGTCGAGGCCTCCTTGAGGAACATTGCTTGGGTCGATCTTCTGGATCTGGCGCTTCCATTTACGCGCATGGCGGGTCTCGCGGGCCCGGGTAAGGCGGTTCCAGTGGTTGCCATGGTTCCTGAGGAGAGCGACCCCGACCGATAGGGATTGTCATATAGGGCAACGCTTTCCGTCCTGAAAGTGTCCCGTGATGCGGAGGCGATCCGGAAAGAAGGCCGCCCTGTAAATTTCCTTGCATTTATTAGATCTTTAAGGAGTTCAAGGTGTAACCTCCATGCGTTGCTCTTTCTTTTGAATCTGTTTTTAACGAACCCTTTCTGCAGGTATGGATGCTAATGAACGCCGTGCTCAAAGGCAGAGGCAGGCTGAGGAGCAGGCCAAGGCTCGGCAAATGACCTTGAAACAAGCCCTTGGGAAAGTTCCCCGTACTGTGGACGCCACTATTACTGACGAGGCGTATGATCCTACGAAAGTCGCAGCGGCGCCCCCAGATGCGAGCTCCAGTCAGACCATTACCCAAAAAAGGTCGCAAGTTGATGAACCCGTAAAAGAGAGTCAGGGCCAGAAACGACCAAGGGTTGAGAAGACAAAAACAGCTGGCGCTGGTAAAGCAACTGATCGTGCGGATAAGCGAGCTGCTGATAAGGACTCTGTACGGCCTGAGGCCATTGTTGAGGAGATCCCTGAGGGGATGGAGCCTTTGCCGGCCGGGACACTGCCCCGCGGCTACAAGGGGAAAGAGGCGGTGTGGCTGGACCCCAACTTCACACAAAATCTCGACATGAACAAGGCGGGCCAATTAAGAGAGGCCATCGCTGATGTTATCCCTTTGGGTCGCCTGGCATGGGATTCGCCATGACGGGTTCACCGAGATTGGGAGGGGATCACATCTCGCCGTGATTCAAGAAGACGCCCGCCGCGATGAGGTCGCCGAACTTAAAGACCTTTCGGGCCAATTTGGAATCGCTGCTTCCATGGTAAGCTTGTTAATCTTGTATTTTTTCCTTTCGTATTTTGCGATTTCCTCAGGCTTATCATTTCCTCTTTTTCACTTGGGACTCGATAAACAAGGCGATTGAAGCCACGAGAGAAGCGCAGTCGAGCTTAAGAAAGTGACGGCGCCCTTGAAGCCTCGGAGAAAGCCAGGATCGCTTCAAAACAAGGGCTCGCAAGCGTAGCCGAGGTTGAGCGGATGAAGAAACTCATGGCGGAGAGCGCTAAACTGATCTGAGTCGCAGGAGAAGGTGCAAGCCCTGAAGATGAAGCCCGCACTTCGCTGAAGGGCTTGCGGCTCGCGCGTGAGGTCGTCGCAAATTTGAAGGAGAAACTTGTCGCTGCAGAGAGGGCCGCCGAGATGGCGGGCCCACCCACCGTGGAAGCCTTCAAGCTTTCGACGAGTTCGGTGACTTCCAGAGGCTAGCTTCGATCAAGGTTTTAATCACCTCGCTCGTTGCCTTTGGGCTTATCATGGCCGGAGAGCATTACTTTGGAGGAAATGCTTCGTTGGGTTAACATGTCCCAAATGATCTCCGACTTGTTGGCCATTCACCCGGATATTCCCTATGCAAGATCACATCGTCGCCATCCAAACTAACCAGATAGAGCGCGCGACCGGTATGGGATCCTCCTCCAGTCAATCCTGTTAACTTTGCGATCCTGAAGAATCCTCCGCAAGCGATCAACCTGGTGATGAGTACATTGACACTCCCCCGCCCGCTTAAATGCCCTGTGCTTTTGTTTTCTATATTTCTGCGGCTTTGTAATAATAACTTTGGCTCTCACTTTTTGAACTATCTCAAGCGCCCTCATTTGATGATTGTAATAACTTAAAACCTTTTTACTTTCTGTATTGACATTGTGGCCGTTTTGGCCCCTATTGGTTTATCTACTGTGCTTGTTTTTCTGATTTATTTCCTGCTATCTTGTCTTGTATGCTATCTTGTTTTGTATGTGTGCGGCCCCCTTTATTTTGGCGAGATTTGTTGAGCTCGCTAAAATAACTAAGGTTGAATCAGCTGAGAAGATTGAGAAGTTCTTGTTGTGCGTTAATATTTTCCCGTCCCCCCTGTTTTGATCGAGGTGCGAGGAGACTTGAGCAAAATAGATCGTCGCCGCAATTCATTATAGCTTATCTTTGCAGACTTGTTGCAAGTAATGAGGGTCTATATTTTGCAAAGCTTGTGTTTCTGTGGCCCCCTAGTTTCGAGGCGGAGTGGATGTTTACTGGAAGCTTAGGAGCTGAGTTGTTTTGACTGAACTAGCCTCTCGACTGTCGTGCTTGCCGGGAATCCAGGGATCTGGATTGATTTGACAGCTCACCGCGGTGTATGTGTGTTCAAACGGCCTAAAATCTCGGCTAGTAATCGCGTGCATGAATATGGCCAAGAATCGTGGCGCGATAACCGATAGGCATTAAATGCGTCCTTTGAATTTCAAAATTCGATAAACCACTGGCCAGTGCCTGGCCGTAGGATCTCGATTGATCGTGGCCGTTCCTTTGCTAACCTCTCGCTATAAAAGGAAGAGGCATATTAACCTTATTTTTACTCCTTTTCTTGCATAGATTTTTGTTGCGATAACCATGTCTCTTCCATCTGGAGAGGGTAGAGTGCGAGTTTTTAAAGGCCGTCCTACTCGTGATGTATCCTCTTTCTTCTTTACTGCCTCTGACGTTGCTAAAGATCATTTCTGGCGCTATTTTGAGTGGGTTGAGCCTGCGAAGGAGAGGGGTTTAAATCAGAGCAAGGTCGAGGGTGACGCTCTCTTCTGCACGTACGTTTCTCTGGGTGGGCAGATTTTGTTGCACCAACTTCATCAATAATTCCCAATCTTACAATAGTGAGGGAGTTCTATTCTATCTTGTCTGAAGTTGCATCCGGCGGGATCGCCACCAGATTACCCTTCGTGGCGTTATGGTCATTTTTACTCCGAATCTATCAATTGTGCCTTGGGTATACCCGCTATCGACCCCTCATCCCATTATGAGCGCGCTTGGAACCTTGCCGATGAGTTAAGTAGACAAACTTGCTTACGACGAGCCCTCCGCGAGCTCTTTCCTGCTTATGAGCGACCTCGTATCGACCTGCGTCCGATCTTTCTCGCAGCAATCGTGAGTGGAAGAGGTTAATCAACTCGCGCGCCCTCCTGTCCACAGATAACGAGGCTGTAAGTGAAGCCGAAGCTTTGCTTTTGTACGCTATCCGCGATCATCATGTTGACATTGACTGGAGAATCTTGATTCATCGTGAAGCGGTTAATTTCGCGGTCTCTATGGACCGACATCGCCGCTTCCCTTTTGTTTCACTAATAACGAAGCTATGCGGCTTAGTGAGGGTGCCGAAGCATTCATTGGATCGTTATAGGTACACTCATTAGATAGAGTGTACCCACCCCCACCCCCCCCTTTTTTTTTTTTTTTGATCGAAGGGCATGGTATGCCGCAGATTTGCTGGAAACAATTGTATCTCTTAATAACTGAAGATGCCCCTTTTATTTTGATTATCCTTTCCAAATGCTCTGCTCGTACGCGGGCAGACGTACGCTTTACATATAATATTTTTTCAGATTATCTGCATGCCAAGGTCGGTTGTACTCACGACCTTGGTTATCACTTAGTACGTAAGTTCCTTTCTTGACTATCCGCGCGATCCTCTCCGGCCTTCCCACCTCCGATAACTTCCCTTTCTTAGCTTCGCGTGGCGGTGGCCTGCCTTTTCGCAAAACGTAATCCCCAATGGCGGTGATGACCCCAACGCGCGCTTGTCATGATGTCGTTTGGCGGTCTGTTTGCAGTTGAGCAAACGTCCATATGATTCGATCCGCCGCTCCTCTGCTAAATCGAGATCGAGCTTCCTTTTGAGCGGGTTATCTATTTCGCTGAAATGTGCGACCCTTAAACTTGGTAGGGCCATCTCTACCGGAGGCATAGCTTCGGATCCGTAGGTTAAGGCGAAATGAGTCTCCCCTGTGGTAGTTTTTCGCGACGTTCTGAGTGCCCACAAAGCCACGGGGAGGTGATCAGGCCATTTACCCGCTTTTTCGCCCAGACTCTTTTTTAGCACGCTGAGTACTTGTTTGTTTGCGTTCTCGGCCTGACCATTCCCCTGTGGATAGCATACTGACGATTGCCAATGTTTGACATTGTTCTTTCGCAGAATGTGTCGAACTCCTCCTCGAATTGTGGTCCGTGATCCGACACTATTACTACTGCAGGGACGCCGACCGTCAATCAATATTTGGTCGAGCGTAAAATAAGTTATGTCCTTGGTATCGATTTTTACCAAGGCTTTGGCCTCGATCCACTTGGTGAAATAATCCACTCGCGACCACCACATACTCGCATCTCCGAGCGCCTTTTTAATGGCCCGATGAGATCGATGGCCCACATGTCGGGCGGCCATGCGGCTATGACAATGCTTTGTTCTGGCGATGGTAGCCTGGAATATCCGTGAATTTTTGACACACGCCGTGACGCTTTTAGTATATTTCTTGGCGCCTTCGCGAGTTTCGCCATGAGTATCCTCGCTAACAAGACCTTCGAGCGAGGGGCGCGGCTAGCTTGGATGGCCGCCACATACCCTTCATGCAATTCAACGAGGATACCATCGACCTCCTCGGTCGCACGCGATCTTAGTAAAGGTTTAGAGAATGATCGCCGGTACAAAACGCCGCTTAGGATGGTATATCCGCGGCTCTTCCGATGAGGGCTCTTGCCTCGCTCGGCTCTTTGGGAAGTTTTCCACAATCGATGTAGTCCCTTATGAAATCGATCCAGCAAGGGTTGGTGCATTGTAAGTCCATTACCTCGATCCTGTCGAAGGCGGGTCCCGACAAATATTCTACAATAATCGAGGGGTTGCTTACCTCGTCCTCGCTGGTTAGTGATAACGGAAAAATTCACCGTTATTTTTATAACTTTTCAACCCACTTTTGATATCATTTCGAGCACTTTTATATCAATTAAAGTCATTAATTCCTAAATTTCATAAAAATATATAAGTCGTGACTATTTTGTAAAATATCGTGTTTTTATGTGTTTTTACTAGTTTTTGTACCGGTTTAGTAACCGGAGTGTCGTGTCGGATTTACGTTTGGTATTTTGGTGGTTTATTGCAGAATTTTAGGTTAACCAAAATCCCGAGTAACGACACGCTTTGAGGCCTAAAAGAGGTGTTTTTAGGGATATAAGACTGCGCTTAAGCTTAAAAAAGGTCAAGTGGATCAATGGTTCGTAGTGTCACTAACGATTTATATCTTCGACGAACCAATGGCCCATTAAAACGGCATTTTATGAAGAGGTGGCCTTAATGAAAGTTGTAGATCTTTGATAGAGCTTTCCAATGCATTTTGAATCATGTTAATTGGAGGTCTACAACTCGAGTTATGACCAAGTGGCTAATCGATTCGTAATAGTAAAAATCCCGAAAACGACACGACATACGAATGGCTCATCAAAACGGCGTTTTCTGAAAAAGAATCTTTCATGAAAGTTGTATATCTTCAAGAAAGCTTTCCAATGGATTTTGAATCAAGTCAATCGGATTTCTACAACTCAAATGGTGGTCAAGTGGCTAATTGATTTGTATTAAGGAAAATGTCGCAAACGACACGTAATGGGAATGGCCCATCAAAACGACGTTTTCTGAAGAAGTGTCCTTCATGAAAGTTGAAGAATTTTCCGAGAGCTTTCTAATGACGTTTGAATCATGATTTTTGGAGGTCTACAACTCGAGATATGAATTTTAGAAGTTTAATATATAATTATATATAATTATATTCTCCTGCATGTGCTGCATGTTACTGTAATCATTAGTGATGATGAGCTCGGATCGATCCGGCACAATTTCGGATCGATCCGGCCCCTTATATTTGCCTATATATAGCAGAGCATCAAGAATGCAGACAACGGTGCCCCTTCTTCCCCATCTCTTCTTCTTTTTTCCTTTCTTTTAATTATGTTTTGGGGCCTATATGTAATATATATGTCGTTATAATGTCGGTGTAATAACCCGACTAGTTATAGTTTTAATATAATTTCGCTTTCCGTTTTTTATTGCTTTCTTTTATTTTATGCAATTAGTATAAATATATATATATATACATTATATTATATATATATCTATATCTATATATATATCTATATATATATATCTATACGTATATCTATATAAATTGTAGTTATCTTTTTTCGCTTTTGTTTTCTTTCGCTTTTGTTATTTTCGTTGTTATTTTCGTTAATATGAGTAGTTAAACTCAACATAGCCGAATTATGTGAAAACGGGTAAAATTAACCCTCGAGAGGCGAGATGGGAGTTGTGTGCGCGTAATTAAACGTTCGTATGATAAACTCATGTTTTAAAACCCGCTTTGATCATTTTCCTAACTTTGAATAAAATTGACAACTTTGTTCACGGTTACATCGAGCTTATAAATGTATTTTGTGGTGAGATGTGAGATATGGATATCACTAATCATAGTCCTGATTGTTAGATTGA
The DNA here is from genome assembly GCA_026214975.1 of Gentiana macrophylla. NCBI lineage: Eukaryota > Viridiplantae > Streptophyta > Magnoliopsida > Gentianales > Gentianaceae > Gentiana > Gentiana macrophylla. The sequence continues at coordinate 79,054 of JAOBSW010000742.1, read as the reverse complement.
CAATCTAAGTGATGATCCTGGACTATGCCTAAGTGAAATTCTTATTTTTACGAGATGTGCGAAACATGTTTTAAAATCACTAAACCATAGTCTTAATCGTTAGATTGGCAACCTAAGTGATACGTTAAAATTATGTTTTTGTGAGGTTTTTCAACGGCTTTTTATTCCGGTCAACCATGTTAAAGCGAGTTAGCTCTCTCAAAAGGAGGGTTAATAAACCTAGTGTGGGGGTTAAGTGAGAGCTGCTCGAGATCTTAACGCAAGAATAAAGAGTTAACACCCGTGAATGTCATATGAATCGAATCGATAAAACACACTCCTTATCAAGTTTTTCTCCGTGGGGAGATAACTTTGTTGGATCATGGCTCGGCTATGCTTTTTAATCACCTAGTTAATCTCGTTAGTTAAAATTTATTTTTCGCATTAGTATAAAAACTCCACCTAAAACTTTGATCGCCTAGACTAAGTTCGACGTTCATTTTGGTACTCACAACCACATTTCTCTTGGGGCGACCTCAGACTCTGTAGCTATCCTAGCAATCGACACAGTACTCTGCCGGTTAGAGTTAGTTTACCCACGGTTTTGCGAGTCTTTATAAATGTATTTTTGAGGGTAAATTTTTCGCTCATAAAAAATTGGCGCCGCTGCCGGGGACCAATATTTTAGTGGGTGTATTTTTCTCTCATCAAAATTGGCGCCGTTGCCGGGAAATGTGTGATATTGTTGTGATATCTTGTAAGTGAACCGAAGGCTTGGGCCTAGGTTTTTATTTTCTTGTTTTATTTAGATGTCGACAAAGAGCTATGGATCTTTGAAGTGATATTGTCTGAACTCGGTTTGAATACGACTTTGGTACTTAGCCTCTTCTGGAGGGTGATATCTTGTAAGTCCGGCTAAAATCGGGGATTAGGGCCTTCGGCAACCATAACTTTTGAGGGTCTAAATATCGTGTGTTTACTTAAAAGAAAAAAAAAAAAAAAAAAAAAAGAGAAATTTTTATTGTTTTATTGTTGTTTTCTCGAGATCTTGCAGATTGAGCTTAAATGGATGGATTTTTCAATCAAAACTACTCAAATGAACAACAATACCCTACCAAACCTTATCAACAATAAGTTCGGTATGCAGAGCCTCAATATCAACGTGAATAACCAAGGTTCATGGAATTATCAGTGCCCTAGTGCATACCAGGACCAGAATTATGGTTATTCGAGTTATGAGCCACAACATTACGAGGGTTACCCGAACCCTAATGCTTATCAGGATTACAGTGTTCATACTCAGCACGTTGATAGCTTTAACCATATTCAGCCATCTGATCAGTGTCTGGAATGGCAAGAGGACTACTACTCACCTCCGATGAATCAAAGTCAATATGATCAGTGCGCCCCCATGCCACAAGAAGAATTCACCGACAGTCAAATAGAGCAACTAGAACGATTGAACCAGATCTTGGAAGAGCGACTGTTGGACATGCAGGAGTTCAAGGTAAGTACTGACTCCGCTATAAGAAATCTTCAAGACAAGGTGGGGCAATTGATTGAATTAGTGAGGTATGTGAAAGAGGCAGAGACAAGTGCAATAGAGGTGGTTAGGGATGAAAATGTTATCACCGAAAAAGTTCGTGGATGAGAATGAGGTTGATAATTCAATTCACAAGAAAAAGTGCAAGATTTGGAGATGACAGAGTTAGAGGAGCGAGAGATTGATTGGCCATCTTTAGTAAAGCCACCGGGAGAGTTGGTTATAGCCGATATATCGGTCCCGGATTACTATATTCGCCCACTCTGTGAGGATGAATTTTCTATGATTCGATTCATATACTCCCCAATGGATGAGCTTTATGGTGATTTTCAAAAGAAGATGGTTCGACAGGCTGATAAAAGAAGATTCTCTAGCTGGGAGGAGATAACATCGAGAACCAAACAAGGTACGTTTCTAGACAATTTAATTTCGATGGTTCTCGCTTTGATCACTTTTCTTAAGCTATTGATCTTCTTGAGTTCAGATTTTGGTTGATTGAGTCTATTTAGAGTCAACTCGTCGAGCCAACGACGTTAAACAAAAGCGCTACCGGAGGCAGCCCGATAATAATAATAAAGATAGTTTGAATAAGCCTAGTCTTAATGAAATGTAGAATCAGTATGAAAGATGAACACAAAAAACACAACCAAGTCTCGGGATGAATGTTTGAATGTCATTAAGAGGGAATGATTAGGTGGTTATCCGAAAATCCCGATGGAGAAAAAGATAAAAATTCAAATGTATCATTTCTTGGACTTAGGTTATTGAACCCTTGAGGATCTGGGTATAAAAGACTCAATACTCTCTCACTACATTTCATTTTATGATCTAGTCTGTTTCAAATTTCTGGTCGTTGTAGTATAGTGGTGAGTATTCCCGCTTTAATAAAACTGTGTGTAATAAAAATGAATCTAGGAATAGCTGACTTGACTATGATATATGCTAATATGATACGTATATGCTTAGATGTTCTGTGCTTTACCCGTGTGGGTTATTTTTCCATCTAAAGCTGTTATGCGATGTGCTATGTATTGCTTATCGAATTTTCTGACGTGACAGGGCCATTTTCTTATTATTCCCATATCCCTATTGCATACTTTGGCACGAGGACTATGTCCCGTGTTTGCTTTGTTTTGGTTGTTTTGGTACAGGGATTCGGGTCGTGCTTTCTCATGGCTGTTACGGGATTCGATAGCACCTTTCTGCCTGGTTTATAAGCTAAGTCTTCCTCTCTATCTCATTTACACTCTGAGAATAATGCAAAATCGTAAGTGGGGGTAAACGTGGTTGGCTTAGAAATGGCGAGTAGTGTTTAAACCCTTAGTTTTGATCTTTTCAAACATTATTTAGTTGATTAAAATAATTTGTATAAGGTATATATTTCATGGATTTAAAGATGTAATGATCAATTTGATATGTATAACTAATTTGAACCGTAAGTGCATTTTAACCCCAAATTTATTTGTGTAACATGAATTCCTTCACGTAAGCCTTTGATATTGAAGCGAAAAATTTTAAACTGTACCCATTCAGTATCCTAGTGATTATCCTAGAGAGACTTGCAGTAACTTAGTACCTAACTTTTGAACGTGTACTGTGAATATCTGAAGGTTTGAATGTGATAGAAAGAATGTCAAAATAAGATAAACTATATATATGTCGGTTGTAGCTACCAATGATTTGAGTGCGGTAGGGCGTTATCACGAAACGTCCTATATCACTATGAGGTTTAAAAGCTCCCGACTGCCTGATAATAGTAGTCCAGCTAGGGTATTATCACGAAACATCCTATTGCTGGGAATGAGGGCATAAAAAAAGGAGAATTAGATAGGTATTAATGTATTCGATCTCACCTCATGACGCTTGCAAGATAGTCGATTTTGGCAATGAGTTCGGATATGTTAGTATTCTGTGGAAAAAAAAAAAAAACAACAACAACAACAACAACTTAGTTATCTTCGGACTATCCCCAGTATAAACTGAATGATATGCTTTAGGGATTATCCTAATGAGTACACGGGAGGACGTTGTGTGGAATTGTTACTACCTATACCTAGGAAAAGTCATTAGGACTGTCTGAATGGATATTTGTGCGTATTGCTTGAATTATTTAAGAGAGGATAGTGAAAATTGAAAAGGCTTGTCACACACTCACTCTGTTATACATTTATATTGCGGTTAACGTGTAGTTATGATTCGAATGGTTGCATAATCTGATTGTCATTCATATCTTATCTTCATGAATTTTTCCACATTCATTTTATTTTATCGCTTATTTTGTTCGAGGACGACCAAAAAAGCTAAGTGGGGGTTGTGATAACGGAAAAATTCACCGTTATTTTATAACTTTTCAACCCAATTTTGATATCATTTTGAGCACTTTTATATCAATTAAAGTCATTAATTCCTAAATTTCATAAAAATATTTAAGTCGTGACTATTTTGTAAAATATCGTGTTTTTATGTGTTTTTACTAGTTTTTGTACCGGTTTAGTAACCGGAGTGTCGTGTCGGATTTACGTTTGGTATTTTGGTGGTTTATTGCAGAATTTTAGGTTAACCAAAATCCCGAGTAACGACACGTTTTGAGGCCTAAAAGAGGTGTTTTTAGGGATATAAGACTGTGCCACAAGCTTAAAAGGTCAAGTGGATCAGTGGTTCGTAGTGTCACTAACGATTTATATCTTCGACGAACCAATGGCCCATTAAAACGGCATTTTCTGAAGAGGTGGCCTTAATGAAAGTTGTAGATCTTTGATAGAGCTTTCCAACGCATTTTGAATCATGTTAATTGGAGGTCTACAACTCGAGTTATGACCAAGTGGCTAATCGATTCGTAATAGTAAAAATCCCAAAACGACCACGACATACGAATGGCTCATCAAAGCGGCGTTTTCTGAAAAAGAATCTTTCATGAAAGTTGTATATCTTCAAGAAAGCTTTCCAATGGATTTTGAATCAAGTCAATCGGATTTCTACAACTCAAATGGTGGTCAAGTGGCTAATTGATTTGTATTAAGGAAAATGTCGCAAACGACACGTAATGGGAATGGCCCATCAAAACGACGTTTTCTGAAGAAGTGTCCTTCATGAAAGTTGAAGAATTTTCCGAGAGCTTTCTAATGACGTTTGAATCATGATTTTTGGAGGTCTACAACTCGAGATATGAATTTTAGAAGTTTAATATATAATTATATATAATTATATTCTCCTGCATGTCTTTGCATGTTACTGTAATCATTAGTGATGATGAGCTCGGATCGATCCGGCACAATTTCGGATCGATCCGGCCCTTTATATTTGCCTATATATAGCGTGAGCATCGAAGAATGACAACGGTGCCCCCTTCTTCCCCATCTCTCTTCTTCTTTTTCTTTCTTTTAATTATGTTTTGGGGGCTATATATGTAATATATATGTCGTTATAATGTCGGTGTAATAACCCGACTAGTTATAGTTTTAATATAATTCCGTTTCCGTTTTTATTGCTTTCTTTATTTTATGCAATTAGTATAAATATATATATATATATATATATATTATATATATATATATATATATATATATATATCTATATTATATATATATCTATATATATGTAGTTATCTTTTATATCTATAAATATTTTGTTTTCTTTCGTTTTGTTATTTTCGTTTTGTTATTTTCAAGTTAATATGAGTAGTTAAACTCAACATAGCCGAATTATGTGAAAGCGGGTAAAATTAACCCTCGGGAGGCGAGATGGGAGTTGTGTGCGCGTAATTAAGCGTTCGTATGATAAACTCATGTTTTAAAACCCGTTTTGATCATTTTCCTAACTTTGAATAAAATTGACAACTTTGTTCACGGTTACATCGAGCTTATAAATGTATTTTGTGGTGAGATGTGAGATATGGATATCACTAATCATAGTCCCGATTGTTAGATTGACAATCTAAGTGATGATCCGGACTATGCCTAAGTGAAATTCTTATTTTTACGAGATGTGCGAAACATGTTTTAAAATCACTAAACCATAGTCTTAATCGTTAGATTGGCAACCTAAGTGATACGTTAAAATTATGTTTTGTGAGGTTTTTCAACGGCTTTTATTCCGGTCAACCATGTTAAAGCGAGTTAGCTCTACAAGGAGGGTTAATAAACCTAGTGTGGGGTTAAGTGAGAGCCGTTGTTGATCTTAACGCAAGAATAAAGAGTTAACACCCGTGAATGTCATATGAATGAATCGAGATAAAACACACTCCTTATCAAGTTTTTCCCCGCGGAGATAACTTTGTTGGATCATGGCTCGGCTATGCTTTTTAATCACCTAGTTAATCTCGTTAGTTAAAATTTATTTTTTTCGCATTAGTATAAAAACTCCACCTAAAACTTTGATCGCTAGACTAAGTTCGACGTTCATTTTGGTACTCACAACCACATTTCTCTTGGGACGACCTCGTACTCCTGTAGCTATCCTAGCAATCGACACAGTACTCTGCCGGTTAGAGTTAGTTTACCCACGGTTTTGCGAGTCTTTATAAATGTATTTTTGAGGGTAAATTTTTAGCTCATAAAAAAAATTGGCGCCGTTGCCGGGACCAATATTTTAGTGGGTGTATTTTTCTCTCATCAAAATTGGCGCCGTTGCCGGGAAATGTGTGATATTGTTGTGATATCTTGTAAGTGAACCGAAGGCTTGGGCCTAGGTTTTTATTTTCTTGTTTTATTTAGATGTCGACAAAGAGCTATGGATCTTTGAAGTGATATTGTCTCGAACTCGGTTTGAATACGACTTTGGTACTTAGCCTCTTGGAGGGTGATATCTTGTAAGTCCGGCTAAAGCGGGGATTAGGGCCTTCGGCAACCATAACTTTTGAGGGTCTAAATATCGTGTGTTTACTGAAAAGAAAAAAAAAAAAAAAAAAAAAAAAAAAAGAAATTTTTATTGTTTTATTGTTGTTTTCTCGAGATCTTGCAGATTGAGCTTAAATGGATGGATTTTTCAATCAAAACTACTCAAATTTGAACAACAATACCCTACCAACCTTATCAACAACGGTTCGGTATGAGCCTCAATATCAACGGCGAATAACCAAGGTTCATGGAATTATCGCCCCTAAGTGCATACCAGGACCGAAATTATGGTTATTCGAGTTATGAGCCACAACATTACGAGGTTACCCGAACCCTAATGCTTATCGAGGATTACGGTGTTCATACTCAAAGACGTTGATAGCTTTAACCATATTCACCATCCGATCGATTATGCGGAATGGCAAGAGGACTACTACTCACCTCCGATGAATCAAAGTCAATATGATCAGTTTTCCCCCATGCCACAAGAAGAATTCACCGACAGTCAAATAGAGCAACTAGAACGATTGAACCGGATCTTGGAAGAGCGATTGTTGGACATGCGAGGAGTTCAAGGTAAATCTTGACTCCGCTATAAGAAATCTTCAAGACAAGGTGGGGCAATTGATTGAATTAGTGAGGTATGTGAAAGAGGCGAGAGACAAGTGCAATAGAGGTGGTTAGGGATGAAAATGTTATCACCGAAAAAAGTTCGGGATGAGAATGAGGTTGATAATTCGGTTCATGAGAAAAAGTGCAAGATTTGGAGATGACAGAGTTAGAGGAGCGAGAGATTGATTGGCCATCTTTAGTAAAGCCACTTTGGGAGAGTTGGTTATAGCCGATATATCGGTCCCGGATTACTATATTCGTCCACTCTGTGAGGATGAATTTTCTATGATTCGATTCATATACTCCCCAATGGATGAGCTTTATGGTGATTTTCAAAAGAAGATGGTTCGACAGTGATAAAAGAAGATTCTCTAGTTGGGAGGAGATAACATCGAGAACCAAACAAGTGCGTTTCTAGACAATTTAATTTCGATGGTTCTCGCTTTGATCACTTTTCTTAAGCTATTGATCTTCTTGAGTTCAGATTTTGGTTGATTGAGTCTATTTAGAGTCAACCTGTCGAGCCAACGACGTTAAACAAAAGCGCTACCGGGAGGCAGCCCGATAATAATAATAAAGATAGTTTGAATAAGCCTAGTCTTAATGAAATGTAGAATCTGTATGAAAGATGAACACAAAACACAACCAAGTCTCAGGATGAATGTTTGAATGTCATTAAGAGGGAATGATTAGGTGGTTATCCGAAAATCCCGATGGAGAAAAAAGATAAAAATTCAAATGTATCATTTCTTGGACTTAGGTTATTGAACCCTTGAGGATCTGGGTATAAAAGACTCAATACTCTCTCACTACATTTCATTTTATGATCTAGTCTGTTTCAAATTTCTGGTCGTTGTAGTATAGTGGTGAGTATTCCCGCTTTAATAAAACTGTGTGTAATAAAAATGAATCTAGGAATAGCTGACTTGACTATGATATATGCTAATATGATACGTATATGCTTAGATGTTCTTGCTTTACCCGTGTGGGTTATTTTTCCATCTAAAGTCATTATGCGATGTGCTATGTATTGCTTATCGAATTTTACGACGTGATGAGGCCATTTTCTTATTATTCCCATATCCCTATTGCATACTTTGGCACGAGGACTATGTCCCGTGTTTGCTTTGTTTTGGTTGTTTTGGTACAGGATTCGGGATCGTGCTTTCTCATGGTCACATTCACGGGATTCGATAGCACCTTTCTGCCTGGTTTATAAGCTAAGTCTTCCTCTCTATCTCATTTACACTCTGAGAATAATGCAAAATCGTAAGTGGGGGGTAGAAACGTGGTTGGCTTAGAAATGGCAGTAAGTGTTTAAACCCTTAGTTTTTGATCTTTTTCAAACATTATTTAGTTGATTAAAATAATTTGTATAAGGTATATATTTCATGGATTTAAAGATGTAATGATCAATTTGATATGTATAACTAATTTGAACCGTAAGTGCATTTTAACCCCAAATTTATTTGTGTAACATGAATTCCTTCACGTAAGCCTTTGATATTGAAGCGAAAAATTTTAAACTGTACCCATTCAGTATCCTAGTGATTATCCTAGAGAGACTTGCAGTAACTTAGTACCTAACTTTTGAACGTGTACTGTGAATATCTGAAGGTTTGAATGTGATAGAAAGAATGTCAAAATAAGATAAACTATATATATGTCGGTTGTAGCTACCAATGATTTGAGTGCGGTAGGGCGTTATCACGAAACGTCCTATATCACTATGAGGTTTAAAAGCTCCCGACTGCCTGATAATAGTAGTCCAGCTAGGGTATTATCACGAAACATCCTATTGCTGGGAATGAGGCATAAAAAAAAGAGAATTAGATAGGTATTAATGTATTCGATCTCACCTCATGACGCTTGCAAGATAGTCGATTTTGGCAATGAGTTCGGATATGTTAGTATTCTGTGGAAAAAAAAAAAAAAAAAAAAAACAACAACAACAACAACTTAGTTATCTTCGGACTATCCCCAGTATAAACTGAATGATATGCTTTAGGGATTATCCTAATGAGTACACGGGAGGACGTTGTGTGGAATTGTTACTACCTATACCTAGGAAAAGTCATTAGGACTGTCTGAATGGATATTTGTGCGTATTGCTTGAATTATTTAAGAGAGGATAGTGAAAATTGAAAAGGCTTGTCACACACTCACTCTGTTATACATTTATATTGCGGTTAACGTGTAGTTATGATTCGAATGGTTGCATAATCTGATTGTCATTCATATCTTATCTTCATGAATTTTTCCACATTCATTTTATTTTATCGCTTATTTTGTTCGAGGACGACCAAAAGCTAAGTGGGGGGTTGTGATAACGGAAAAATTCACCGTTATTTTTATAACTTTTCAACCCACTTTTGATATCATTTCGAGCACTTTTATATCAATTAAAGTCATTAATTCCTAAATTTCATAAAAATATATAAGTCGTGACTATTTTGTAAAATATCGTGTTTTTATGTGTTTTTACTAGTTTTGTACCGGTTTAGTAACCGGAGTGTCGTGTCAGATTCGTTTGGTATTTTGGTGGTTTATTGCGAGAATTTTAGGTTAACCAAAATCCCGAGTAACGACACGTTTGAGGCCTAAAAGAGGTGTTTTTAGGGATATAAGATCGTGCCACAAGCAAAGGTCAAGTGGATCGATCAAATGGTTCGTAGTGTCACTAACGATTTATATCTTCGACGAACCAATGGCCCATTAAAACGGCATTTTCTGAAGAGGTGGCCTTAATGAAAGTTGTAGATCTTTGATAGAGCTTTCCAACGCATTTTGAATCATGTTAATTGGAGGTCTACAACTCGAGTTATGACCAAGTGGCTAATCGATTCGTAATAGTAAAAATCCCAAACGACACGACATACGAATGGCTCATCAAAACGGCGTTTTCTGAAAAGAATCTTTCATGAAAGTTGTATATCTTCAAGAAAGCTTTCCAATGGATTTTGAATCAAGTCAATCGGATTTCTACAACTCAAATGGTGGTCAAGTGGCTAATTGATTTGTATTAAGGAAAATGTCGCAAACGACACGTAATGGGAATGGCCCATCAAAACGACGTTTTCTGAAGAAGTGTCCTTCATGAAAGTTGAAGAATTTTCCGAGAGCTTTCTAATGACGTTTGAATCATGATTTTTGGAGGTCTACAACTCGAGATATGAATTTTAGAAGTTTAATATATAATTATATATAATTATATTCTCCTGCATGTGCTGCATGTTACTGTAATCATTAGTGATGATGAGCTCGGATCGATCCGGCACAATTTCGGATCGATCCGGCCCCTTTATATTTGCCTATATATAGCAGAGCATCGCAATGACAACGGTGCCCCTTCTTCCCCATCTCTTCTTTTTTTCTTTCTTTTTAATTATGTTTTGGGGGCTATATGTAATATATATATGTTGTTATAATGTCGATTGTAATAACCCGACTAGTTATAATTTTAATATAATTTCGTTTCCGTTTTATTGCTTTCTTTTATTTTATGCAATTAGTATAAATATATATATATATATCATTATATTATATATATATCTATATCTATATATATATCTATATATATATATCTATAATGTATATCTATATAAATTGTAGTTATCTTTTTCGTTTTGTTTTCTTTCGTTTTGTTATTTTCGTTTTGTTATTTTTAATTTTAATATGAGTAGTTAAACTCAACATAGCCGAATTATGTGAAAGCGGGTAAAATTAACCCTCGGGAGGCGAGATGGGAGTTGTGTGCGCGTAATTAAACGTTAAGTATGATAAACTCATGTTTTAAAACCCGTTTTGATCATTTTCCTAACTTTGAATAAAATTGACAACTTTGTTCACGGTTACATCGAGCTTATAAATGTATTTTGTGGTGAGATGTGAGATATGGATATCACTAATCATAGTCACGATTGTTAGATTGACAATCTAAGTGACGAGATCTGGACTATGCCTAAGTGAAATTCTTATTTTTACGAGATGTGCGAAACATGTTTTAAAATCACTAAACCATAGTCTTAATCGTTAGATTGGCAACCTAAGTGATACGTTAAAATTATGTTTTTGTGAGGTTTTTCAACGGCTTTTATTCCGGTCAACCATGTTAGGCGAGTTAGCTCTACAAGGGAGGTTAATAAACTGAGTGTGGGGTTAAGTGAGAGCTGTTCGAGATCTTAACGCAAGAATAAAGAGTTAACACCCGTGAATGTCATATGAATCGAATCGAGATAAAACACACTCCTTATCAAGTTTTTCTGTGGGGAGATAACTTTGTTGGATCATGGCTCGGCTATGCTTTTTAATCACCTAGTTAATCTCGTTAGTTAAAATTTATTTTTCGCATTAGTATAAAAACTCCACCTAAAACTTTGATCGCCTAGACTAAGTTCGACGTTCATTTTGGTACTCACAACCACATTTCTCTTGGGACGACCTCGTACTCCTGTAGCTATCCTAGCAATCGACCTGGTACTCTGCCGGTTAGAGAGTTAGTTTACCCACGGTTTTGCGAGTCTTTATAAATGTATTTTTGAGGGGTAAATTTTCGCTCATAAAAAATTGGCGCCGTTGCCGGGGACCAATATTTTAGTGGGTGTATTTTTCTCTCATCAGTTAGCTTGGATAAATAATCAGCTCTGTGATTGTCCTCTCGGGGATGTTAGTAAATTTGCGATATTCGAAGTCGCTCTCCGCTTTTTGACGAGATCAATATATTTTTGCAAAATTTCGCGATGGATACCGAACGACCCGATTATTTGATTGATTTACCAATTGAGAGTCGCAGAAGACTTGCACATTCTCGACCTCATGGATCTTGCGAGCTCAAGTCCCGCGATGACCGCTTCATATTCTCGCTTTGATTGTTTGATGCGGTGAAATTAAATCTCAAAGCTTTCGATTTCTTCGAAGTTCCAGGCTCGAGTAAAATGATCCTCGCACCGCAACCTTTGAGATTGGCGGCGCCATCGACGTAGAGTTGCCATGATGACTTGGCCGCTTAGGCTTGTCCGTGGTAGCTCTGTCGGTACTATGCCTTGTATTGGTTTCTTCGCGGGTTATCCCGTTAAAGCTTGTCTCGGCGATGAAATCGGGCAATGCCTGAGCTTTGATGGCCTTCCGAGGCTCGTGATCGGATATCGAATTCGATGAGCTCGATGGCCCAAATAGTAGCAAACGACCCGACAAGTCCGGCTTGTGGAGGACTCGCCGTGCGGCGCTGCGTCTCGACAAGACTATTATCGAATGCGATGAAAAGTAAGCCCTTAATTTTCGGGCGGCGATAACAACGCAGTAGGCTAACTTTTCGATATTAAAATAACGACTTTCTACTGGGCTTAAAGCCTTAGAAACATAATAGATGTGTTTTTGCAAGGTACCCTCTTCTTTGATAAGTCTTTGCGGCGACGCCCTGTCCGAGGCGGCCGGATATAACAAAGCAAGACGTCTCCGATCACAGGATCGTAAGTAGCGAGGCGGGCTTGATGAGATAAGCTTTGAGCTCTTGGCTTTGAGAGCATTCTTACATCCCACAAAAGGTTTTATTTCCTTTTAGAATTTTGAAGAAGGGTAAGCTTTTCTCGGCGGATTTTGATATGAACCTTCCCAGTGCTATCACTCTTCCATTCAGCCTTTGTACCTCCTTAACGTTGGTTGGCTCGCTCATATTTATTAGCGCCTCGATTTTTTCTGGATTCGCCTCGATTCCCCTCTGACTAACCATGAAGCCCAAAAATTTACCCGCCTGGACCCCAAAAGTGCATTTTGCGGGGTTTAACTTCATCGAATGTCTTTTCACGTTTGTCAGGGTCTCGTGAAGGTCTTGCAGATGATCCCGTCGACTTGATTTCACGACCATATCGTCGATGTAAGCCTCCATATTTCTGCCTATTTGTGTACTAAAAACTTTTTTCACCATCCTTTGATATGTAGAACCCGCGTTCTTTAGACCAACGGCATCATCTCGTAGTAATCTGATCCACGGCGGCCCCGAAAGCCGTTAGCTCCTTGTCCTCGTCGACCATTTTGACCTGGTGGTAGCCTGAATAAGCGTCGAGAAAACTCAGCGTTTCAAAACTTGCGACCCGTCGACCATCTTGTCTATTCGGGGCAATGCATAAGGATCCTTGGGGCAAGCCTTATTTAGGTCGGTGAAGTCGACGCACATCCGCCACTTGCCGTTATGCTTTTTTACCATTACCACGTTTGCCAACCATGTGGGGTATTGCAACTCCTTGATAATACCAGCTGTTAAAAGTTTTCCGACCTCATTCTTTTTTGCGACCTCCTTTTCTGCAGAGAATTGGCGCGCTCTCTGTTGGATCGGCCTGAAGTTGGGATCGACATTTAGGTGGTGCAAAGCGACCTCCGACTCCACTCCACTCATATCTCACCACCTCCGAGCGGCGCGCCAAGTTTGCTTTTAGAAGCCTTTGATCGGTCCTCCTTTCTTTCTCGTCGGCCTGCGACCCTACCTTGATCTTCTGGTCAGGGTGCTCGTTATTTATAATGACCTCGACCAATTCGTCCTCGGCGATGAAGTACGGCTCGTCGCGGATTTGTAACGTTTCAACCTCTACTGCTTCTTCTGCAATCTCCTCGATCGCGGCGATCTGATTTGTGATATTAAAACCCTCTATTCTGGGTTGCTTGGAATCGACTCTATTCTTGGTCATGTATTCGAGGAAGAATCCGGGTCGGCTTAAGGCGACCCCAATTTCCTCCCCTATGTTGAATTTGACCCTTTGGTGAGGAACAGATGCCACCATTTGAAATTTTCTCATAGCTGGGATCCCCAAAATCATGTTGTAGTATGAGGGGAGATCGATAACTAGGAAATTGACCACCTCCGTTCGACATGGTTCGTAATCGCCAAGGGTGATGCTGAGGTCGATGGTGCCTTTGACCCGTACCGTATCATTGGTGAAGCCTTCGAGTACCCCGACGTAAGGCTTCAACTTGGCCTCTCAAAATCCGATCTGTTTTAAACAGTCGAAATAGATAACGTCGCGCGCCACCCGAAAGGTGTCGACCATTACCCTGTTGACGCCGTGCTTATCGTTCACCCCGACCTTGAGGATGAGGGGTATTTCCATGGGACCGTCGACTGTGGTTAGCTCACTTTTAGTGAATAGAATTCCCCTCTCGTTTTCCCCCAACACTATTTGTTTTTCAAAACCGCGCGTATTGATTTGATGTATTTGTGATTTCAGCTGATTGTTGCTGGGAATGTTCCCATTGATAACTTGAACTTCCCTCTGATAGACGCGGGGCGACTTTGTCGCGGACCAGTATTCCCATCTCGCTTATACTTAGTCGCCGGTCCCTCACGGATCAGTCTCTCTATTTCTTGCCTTAATGTGAAGCATTCATCTGTGATGTGACCGTGATCCTTGTGATAGTCACAGTATTTCGATTTATCGCGACCGTTGGGATCGCCCCTCATAGGCATAGGTTTGTCGAAATGTTCGCGAATCTCGAACAAAATCTGGGATGCTTTCGTGTTAAGCGGGGTGAAGTTATCCTCGCTGAATTTGTAAGGTTTCTTTATCTCACGATCACGGCTAGCATCCTGTCTTTTTTCCCTCTTACGATCCTCTGTTCGATCCTCTTTATGTGAATGTTGCTCTGCTTTTGTTTTGGTTTTCCCGAGGGATGGCGCTCACGACTCCCATCATCCGAGCCTCTCCAAAGATCTCCCGACCCGCTTTTGGGGGTCGCAGGTTAAACTCTGTTTTCATCGGACCCTTAGCAATCCCTGTGAGGAAACACGTTATAACTGCGTCATCTGGAATGTTTCTTGTCTGGTCGTACACTCGGATGAAACGCTCATAGTATTCTTTTCCAGACTCGTGCCCTCCCATGCGGACCTCATAAAGGTCCTCTATGGTTTTCTTAGGTCTACTCGCTGATTCAAATTCTCTGACGAATTTTTCCGATAGGTCCTCCCAACTTTTAACTGATCCGCGGGGAAGCCCGCGTATCCAGGATGCTGCCCTGTCCTGCATGCTACCGACCAGAGCGATGCACCTGGCGGACTTGTTCTGAGTTGCTAAGGTTATGCGGCCTTGGAAAGCGGTGAGCCAGTCGTTCGGACAAGAGTTGCCATTATAGTAATTATAGCTGGGGTAGCTAACATTTTCATTGCTGGTAGGTAATGTCTCTGTGATTCTTCTAGCGAGCACGTCGATTCCTAAGACCGGTGCGGCCCTTTCGACAGGCCTTGATTTCTTTAGTTCTGCGAGCTCATTTTTCATTATCTCCATTTGTTCTGCCAAAGCAGAGTCGAATCTGGGTCGAGACAGTGCCTGCCTATCAGCCCGCTCCTGCCTGCGCTCTGATTCCTCATAATCCTGCGATTCCTCCTGGCGAGCTCTTTTCTCCCTTATTATTATCCGAGCGTCCTGCGCGCTCTTATCTGGTCGTGGGGGTATTCCCCCTCCTGGAAGGCTGAGACGACTTGGGGCCAAGGCCTTGTCCTTCTCACCTAACCTCTTGAAAGCTGATCCTTTTTCGAGTGTCTTTCCTCTTTGGTGATCGCGATCTGGGGGTGCTGAGTTTTGTGCGATTTCTCTCCCCAATCCTTTGCGACCCGACGAATGCACACTCTCCTCTATCTCGATTTCTTGGATCTGACTTTGACGGGCTTTGTTTAAGTTCGCGGGAGCAGTTTCATTCCTAGGAGGATTCGGGGGTCGTATCGCCAATGGGGCCTGGCCCTTTGCTACCAGGTGAGAGGTAGTCAAGTACATAGTTTCCGCATACTTCGCATAGTCTCTCATTTCCGCAATCTCAGGATCCTTCCGGGAGCCTGGTCTTGTTTCGGGGGTCGACTTTTGACTATGTTGCGACCTTGCTCTCTCTTTGCGAGCCTCATCTAGCGCAACAGTGTTGGCCTCTTTTGACTTGGCCTTTTGGTTAATGACATTTCTGGCGTCGCTTGGCGATAGGACTCCTCGTTGTGACCCTTCCCCTTCTACGGGAAAGTTGTCAAGTGTTTCTCCCACTCCCTCCCCACGAGCCGGATGTTGCATGGCCCCCTTTGCCGGGGTCTTGGGATTCAGATGCCCTTTACTTCCTGTCATTTTTCTGAAGTGTCTCGTTTGAATGGGGGTTTTGAAGGCTTTTCTTTGCAAGATTACCTCTTTCTTAGACGCAACTAGGACGACTGGAACTGGCCGGATGCTCTTGGCTGGCGGAGGTGAGCTTCCTTCGATCCGCCGTGTGTTGCTGCTCTTTGATGATTTTCACGCCTGGAACTGAGCAAGTTGCAGCGTTGGATTCCCGGTAACGGAGCCAACTGACGATGCAGAAATCGTCAAGATGGCGTGGCGGCGTTAGTGGTGTGGATATCTAGCTTATTTATGAGTAGATTACTTATAAGTTGGTCGGAGACAGGTAGTGACGAGAGGAGGATGATGAAATAAGCTTGTTCTTGCAGAGCTTTGGCCTGTTAATTTTGGTCTTATATCTCTCTTTTAGGTTACACAAGACTCTCCCTTTATATAGGAGATTAAACTTAGGGGTGAAGTAAAGACTGTGGTGCAAGCTTGCTTAGTCACTAGTCTTAGTAGCTAAGTAAATACTAAATATCGACATCAAGTGGGTAAAATATCTAGTAGCAAGTGGATGTAATATCCGGCAAATGACCCTTTATGGTCGCCAGTGTCGCCGCTTTCGTGTCGGGCCTTCTCCCTGCTTTCTATCAAGTCTTGCGCGCCTCCTGGGGAGCCTTATATTTATGACCGCCCGCCGCCCCAGCTTCTACGAGGTTCCAGGTAGGGGTTGTGGGTGGCGGGCATGCTCTTAATGCCTCTGGACGTGGCCATATGAGCGCCCCCATTGGAGGTGATAATTTGTATCATCAGGAACGAACTAAGGAGGTCCACCCAGGCATCATGAAACACAAAAACAGAGGATCCATCCCCAACCTGCCAACGAAGCCCACTTATCAATAAGTCCCGCCCCTCAAGCAAACTCCGCCATAAGAACGAGGGTCTCGACGTGCGGATGGCCGCGAAGAATGTACTATTGCGGAAATATTTTACCCGGAGCACCTGTCCCACTAATGAACCCGGATGTATAAGTACACGCAAGCCTGTTTTGCCAACAGGGCCAGATTAAAGCATTCCAGATCTCTAAACCCCAGCCCCCCGGATTCTTCGGCATACAGCAGGTTTTCTAGTTATTCCAATTAATCTTACGCGTATGTCCCGTATGTCCCCAAAAAAATCCTCTGATCACTTTTACTAAGTCTTGTAGTATGGTAGTTGGGATCTTGAAGCATTGCATAGGGAAAGTAGGGATAGCCTGAAGCACCGATTTAATCATAACTTCTTTACCCGCCGATAGCAGCTTATCTTTCCAGCTGGACAACTTTTTCCAAATCTTCTCGCGACATCATATTCTATATCTTTTTTTGAAAAAAACATACTCTATATATGTATGCATGTGTCACATATATCAAAATGACGAAAATATTATGTTTTGATTGAAAGAAGAGTCAATTTGTTATAATAATAATAATAATAATAATAAATAGTCAAAAAGTTTACGATTCGAATAGTTAAGACCTTTGAATGTCTTTAATCTTTATAGAAAGAGCGTAATGATGGATACAAAGAATTAATACATTTACAATAGTTCATACCCCATGTGAACCAAACTACATGTACAATACCTCACATTACAATAACAAAGCACAATCTATGTTATCTAATTCGAAGTTCAACCTAGGTGATATATGAAGAAAATCAGAATACGCAAGACGAAAGACTCAAACTTTTGTTTTATTTAATTGATTAATCCATACAATGGATCACTCTTATATATAGTGAAGAAATCATAAAAGATAAAACTAAAAACTAATATAAATATAATTTCTAATAATTTGAAAAACAAATAAACAATATTTTATTCAAATTACTAAATTATCTTGACAATATATCATCTTTATCTCTTTTTTGAATTCCATTCATATTTTATGTTACTTTATCTTCAAATACCCTCCATCAAACGTTGCCGGGGTTGGAGGCAACGTTTGCCATTAACGAAGATGATAGGTCTTTTTGACACCCACGGTTTTTAGCTCTTGGCTCTTTTGGCTCTTGATCTTTGTCGGAAAATGGACCTACCGTGCGCAAGCACCTTTTTCATGGCTCAACACTAAGCAGGGAGAGAGAAACGACGCCGAGTGACCCAGTCTGGCTAGTCACTCCATCTCTACCGGATCGACCGTGCCTAGCACCGACCTCCAATCCTCAAGATCAGGCCCGGATTCGGCCCCGACCCATGCGGGTCGGCCAACACTTGTACTCTAACCTACCTTTGACCAACCTTATCGGTTGGACTAAGTCCCTCTTGGACCTATTATTCTACACACAAGACTCCGAGCTCATGACAGCTCGGCTATTCTTCCCGACCTCTGTAGGTCGGTTCAACCAGTCCGGCTCGTGCCACCTAAGTCGGCCAGAGTTGGTCCCTAATCGTATTCCCCACATTTGTGATAAACAGATAACTACGAAAGAATCATGAGCCATAAAGACTCCAATCTCTATCACTTAATACAAATATCCGAATACCGTAATTATCTCCAACAATCAAGGAGATGGAATAATCCTTATCTTTTCCTTAGGGAACACGACAATCCAAGCCCAACAAGGACAAGGCCCACGCCGCCTTAGGGCATAACTCTTCTCTATATAAATCATCTCTAAGGAACTACAGAGACTTGATTCCAATACACGCATTGGATACGTAGGTAGCTTGAGAAACAACATCTCAAGTGCAGTCTAAAATATCCCAAATCCCCCCCCTCTCTCTTTCATCGTTTTACGTGTTCTTGGAGCATCCTTAGGTTATCACCAAGGAAAGAGCTTAGAAATTACCCTGACGATTTTGGATCGTCGCCTCTCTTTTTAGCCTGTGATTTTTTTTTTTTTGTTGTTGAAAAATCTGATCAATTTTCTTGATTGATTCCAAAAGTGCCCTACTATTTGCACCATCCGACGGAGGGATATTGTCTTCATTTTCATTTTTTTTTTTCTCACCAAACAAATCGACATGGAATGGATTTACAAAAATCATAGATGCTATATTAAAGAATATTTATGTATACCATGAAACTCATAAAAAATAAATAAGACTCTGATGCTGCATACTCGGTGGAAAACCAAATGATTTTTTTTATTTATTTAATTGGAGAATGTGCAGACTTGGAGGACAAAATTTTTTTGTGATTCAATGTCATTGAATGAGGTCGTGAGCAAAAAGAAGAAAATGGATGATGGCATTTTTTTTGGGTGGACCGACAAGATAGGAGTTGATCATGAAAAAATTTGTTTAGGAGATGATCATGAAAAGAATTTGTTTCGGTCAAAGAAAGAAATATAGTAGTTGTGATGGGGGATCGGACGAGTGTTCACCAATGTTAAGGCACTCAAACCCCTCTCCTTGGCTCTGCTACCATGAAGAAAATCAGAATACACAAAACGGAACACTCAAACTTTTGTTTTATTGAATTGGTTAAATCCATACAATGGATCACTCTTATATAATGAAGAAATAATAAGAGATAAACCTAAAAGCTAATCCAAATATAATTCTAATAATTTGAAAAACAAATAAACAATCATTTATTCAAACTACTAAATTATCTTGACAATATATCATCTTTATCTCTTTTTAGAACTCCATTCATATCTTCTGTTGCTTTATCTTCTAATAATATATGCTTATGGATTCCAACTCTTGCTCATATGTAAACGTCTAACTAAGATACTTGGAGATATACTTATGACCTAAACCTAGGAGATTCTTTGTTAATATGATGCACTTATTGTTAATATTAGAATAGCTAAATGTACCGTTACCGAAAATATGACCTACATTATTTAGCAATGTAGATGTGACCAAAAATCAATATTGTTGGCTACTTGGCTACAAAGGTCAACAATAACAATATCTTTCTTCACAAACCAACTCTTTATGAAGTGATATTTGATATCAATGTGCTTGCTTCGACCATGAAATACTGAATTATCTGATAGTTCAATAACTTATTATATTGTCTGTGATGATTTTCTTGAAAATAATAGAATCAAACATCATATGACAGCCAGATATATACCTCTCAACAAAATGGAGTGGCGGAGAGGAAAAAATAGAACGGTCATAGACATGGTAGGGTCTATGATACATTCTAAGAAAATGCCAAAACCTTTTTGGGCAGAGGCCATTGCTTGTGCATTTTATTTGTTAAACATTTGTCCTACCATGAGTGTACCTAATGGCTAACACCATATGAGGTGTGGATAGGAAGAAAACCAAACATTGGACATTTGAAAGTGTTTAGTTGTATTGTTTATGCCCATTTTCCAGATTATAGAAAGAAATTGGAAGATAAATCATGAAAAATGTATTTTTATTGGATATTCTCATTAAACAAAAGAGTATAAATTGTTTAAACCGGTAACATGAAAAGTTGTAATCAGTAAGATTGTTATATTTTAAGAATAAGAAGCTTGAGATTGATCACCTAAGCAAGTTGAAAAAACTAAACAGTGTTTTTATACCAGTTGTTGGTTTTAATATACAACAAACAGAACCAACAACAGAGGAAATTGTTACTGAATCTTTGTCTACTCGTCCACAACGACAAAGACAATTACCATCTCGACTGCAGGAAAATGTTATTGAAAATGATAATGACATTTCTCATGAAGAAATTGTTAATTTCGCTTTGTTTGCAGATTGTAATCCAGTTATTTTTCAAGAAGCTTTGAGAAACGATTACTGGATACAAGTCATGAATGATGCGATTCGTTCAATTGAGAAGAATGATACTTGGGAGCTGACAAACTTTCCACCAGGTAAGAAATCCATTGGTGTAAAATACAAAACAAAGTATAAAGCCAATGGAGATGTGGATCGTTATAAATCCAGACTTGTAACCGAAAGATACAAGCAGAAGGCATGTATTGATTATTTTGAGGTGTTCGCTCACGTTGCAAGACTTGATACAATTGGTACGGTTATCTCACTCGCTACTCAAAGTTAATGGAAAACTTATCGCTTGGATGTAAAATCTGCTTTTCCAACGGTGTAATTGAAGAAGGAGTTTATGTTGATCAACCAAATGGATATATTTTTTAAAGGATAAGAAAGTTAAGTTTTTCGCTTGAAAAAATAACATATGGACTCAAACAAGTCCCGAGAGCATCGTACACTCATATTGATTCTTATTTTTATTGATCATGGTTTTGAATGATGTCATTACGAGCATACCTTATTCACAAATATTTTTGTGGAGTGATCATTATTGTGTGCTTATACGTTGATGATCTTATTTTTACCGGTAACAATGCAAAGATGATTACAAGATTCAGGGAACTATGACTAGTCATTTTGAAATGACAAATCTTGGTTTGATGTCCTACTTTATTGGCTTAAAAAGTCATGAAACGGATAGTGAAATTTTCATTTTACAAAAGAAATTAAGATGGATTCTGCTAAACCAATCTTAACTCCGGTGGAAGAAAAATTAAAGTTGATAAAAGATGGCACCGGTGAGCTAGTCGATCCTACGTATTTTTTAAGACGGGTTGGAAACTTGAGATACCCGACTTTGACTAGGCTGGATATAACCTATGGTGTTGGCCTTATAAGTCGTTTTATAAGTCGCCACGTCAATCCCATTTGCAAGTAGCTAAGCGGTTATTGAGATATATCAAAGGTACATAGAGTCATGGAATATATTATTTGTGTGCTAATGATATTTTTCTTATTGGATATACGGATAATGATTGGGCCAATGACACCGTTCAATGAAAAATCACCTCATGCTATGCATTTTTCTTGGGATTCGGTGGTTTCTCATGGCCGTCGAAGAAACAACAGGTGATTACTCTATCAACAATAGAAGCATAACGTATGGCAGCCACATGTAGTGCTACGCAAGCATTGTGGTTAGGGCACATTCTTGATTTTCTACATCATCAACAATCCGAACCAACAAGGATTTATTGTGACAATACATCAACTATTGAATAATCGAAGAATCTAGCATTTCATGGTCGTAGCAAACACATTGATATCAAATATCACTTCGAGAGTTGGTTCTTTGAAAAAAATATTGTTATTGATTATTGTCCAACAGAAAAACAAGTTGTAGATATCTTCACAAAACCATTGAAGATGGGGTCATTTAGAAAACTCGTGAAGATGCTCGGTATGCAAGCTTGAAGATTTTGGTTCAAGGAAGGCAATGTAGATGTGAAAAAATCAATATTGTTGGCTATTTGTTTCTACAAAGGCCAACAATGGTTGCCACCGAGTTATGTTATTTTTGGCCTCATAAATGTTTTAGATTTGTTCATACTACCGCTAAAATTGTGTGTTATACACATGTGTGAATTGTGGTTATAAATAACCTTCTTGTGTAATCTGTATTGTATCAACCCACAAGCTTAAAACAAAGCTTTTAATTTATAATGAAAATACAAAGTGTCTTCGTTTGTTGGATCCATTGTGTTTGTTTCTACAAGCAAAAAATTAAATAAAATCTGTTTGAAATTTGTAAGTTATTTAAATTTAAAAAAAAATACAATTTTGATGTGAATCTATAATAAATAAAATGTTTTCAGATAAAGATTCAATAATTACTTGCATCATATAGAAAAAACCGGTGTATTATTCTTATTTAACACCGGTTCTATATCCGTTTCATACATTCGTTTAGGGGTGTACACGGATACAGATAATTCGAAAACCGAACCGATACGGGATAATTCGGTTCGGTTCGGTTTTCGGTTTTCAAAATGGAAAAACCGAAAATGTTGGTTCGGTTACGGTTAGTGCGGTGAATTATCTGAAACCAAACCGAAAACCTAACCGTTTATATCCGAACCGAAACCAAATACAAAAAACCAAACTGTTTATACCATATATTGAATCAAACTGTTGTAATTGTATAATTTGTATGAAATTTGGTTATTTCGATTTGGTTTTTCGGTTAGTCAACCGGTTATTTCGATTCGGTTCAATTCGGTTATCTCTAATTATTTACTTTTGATTTTATTTCGATTTTTCGGTTAACCGACTGAGCCGAACCACTTATTTCGATTCGGTTCGGTTTTATTTTATAAACGGTTCGAATTTTCAATTAACCGAAAATTTCGGTTCGGTTTCGGTTACGGCTATTAACCGATCCGAACCAAACCGTGTACATTCATACATTCTTTTGCATTAAATTTACTTAACTTACCAATTCATTCATAACTTACGATCTTGCATTGTCATCAGTTAAACCGTCGAAGTCATCGGATTTTAACAGGTCACTGCTTAAACGGATTGTTATTTAAACCGACTCGGTTCCATGACCGTGTCACTGAATTGAACGGTTAGGTTTGATAACTACGAACTCAAGGTTTTTTTTTTTTTTGGGTGGGTTGGGGAGTAGGGCGAAGGGGAGGGGTCCTCAAGGCTTTAGAATTATGACACGTCCCTTGAAAAAGGAAAAAGGAAAAAGGAAAAAAGAAATAACAAATGAGAGGTTACACGTAATCACTAGACCGAATTTTTCTCTAATTATATTCCGACAAAAAACATGGCAAGTTGAAAAATTCCATTAAAAAAATATACGGCGTCGTATCGCATTCAACGTGGCGACTTTCACAGCACAAGAAAAACCCCCGACATGTAGTATTGATTCCAAGACTTGGGGAGTGCAGGGTTTTAGCTCTGAGAGATCGACTTTTCAAAGTAAAATGGCGACCTTTTGATCATGGGGCTGAAGAAAAGTGAATTTTCTCCTTAAAAAGGGATTTTGGGCTTTGTGGAAGCCAAATTAAAATGTCGCCGGAACCGTCATTTGGGTATTATGGAGTTTGCGCCATGGGCGGTTGGCTTAGCGCTGGAGCTACTCATGTTGCTATCACTCCTCTCGATGTTCTTAAAGTAAATATGCAGGTATTGTTCTCTTTCCGCCTTGTGATTTTGCTGTTGATTAACCAAGTTAAATTAATAAGATGTGATGTTCATTCAGAGAGTGAAATCTGCTCTGCCATTTTACGACTGGTTAGTGGAAAATCGTATTTTTCTTGTGAAAATTTGACCTAAATGATCGGTTCAGAGCATTTTCATAAGTTCCTTTTGTCAGATTTTAGATTTTACGGACTCAGTCACCATTGTTTTCTATTTTAAAGATTCTCTATTGAACTTATGTGTTGTAGACATTTTGTTTGGCATACGAAGTTGCTTACTTTATAGCTTCTGTATTTTAAAAATTGATTAGAGATTCTGATGGTTTTTAGTTGATCTAAATGATTTGAATATCTAGTTTTAGATTTACCTTGTTTTACAGTGTCTATTGCGATTGCTATGAAACAAATTTCCGTAATATAGTTCTCTTTTACATGATCCTTTCGGATTTATTATGCTTTTGATCAGTGTTTCAGAAGAATGACACACTTTTAGTTCCTCCCAGTTCATTACTATGATTTAAACTATTAATAAGTTAAGGGACAGAGCTTATGATAGTAATCAGTCTTCTTGGAACAAAATCACCCGTTTATATAATTCTATTTCTGATTCTGATTAGGTGCATCCGATCAAGTATCATAACATTTCGACGTGTTTCACCTCCCTATGGAGACAGCAAGGCCCTTCAGCATTTTATAGAGCATGGGCCGTGAAGTTTTTTGGATACGGTAGTCAGGGGGCTTGCAGATTTGGACTTTATGAATACTTCAACAATGTTTACTCGAATTTGCTACCGAATCAGAATAAGAGCACGACGCTTTTGATCAGTAGTGCGTCTTCTGAACTTATTGCAAATGTGGCTCTCTGCCCTTTTGAGGCCGTTAAAGTCCGCGTGCAAGCTCAGCCCCATTTTGCCAAAGGTCTCATTGATGGTCTTCCTAAGATGTACCGAGCGGAAGGTCTTCGAGGGTATAATCTCCAAATGATAACTTTTTCCCATCTGGTCTGATAATGTAATTCTTACCACTTTCTAACATAATTCTATTTGATTTTTCTTTCAGGTTTTATAGAGGGCTCGTTCCACTTTTGGGACGCAATATACCATGTATCGTCTTCATTACACTTAAGTTTTAACTTGTTCGTGTCAGATACGAGACATGCTACCAAATAGAACTTTTCATGTATCATAGTGTACAGCTAGTAATGTTGGGAGTTCTTGGAGACTTTTCAGTAATATATTTTTTCTTTGTTTCTTGCAGTTTCTGTGGTTATGTTTTCAACCTTCGAGTACTCGGTGGATTTTTTGTATAGAAACATGATACAAAAAAGAAAGGAAGAATGCTCGAAAATCCAACAGCTAGGAGTGACATGCTTAGCTGGCTATGCTGCTGGATCTGTCGGTAGCATTGTATCTAACCCTGCTGACAACATTGTTTCTTCTCTTTATAACAAGAAAGCTAATAGCCTTCAGCAGGTATTTTGCATTAGTATTTTTCTTGATTTATCTTTCTCAAATCGTTCATACGTGTCTTTTGTGTTTCATCGTTTTTGTAATGATTGAGCAGGCTGTCAAGAGAATAGGGTTTTTCAATCTATTTACAAGAAGTCTTCCAGTAAGGATCATGCTGGTTGGACCTTCCATCACTTTGCAATGGTTTTTCTACGACACCATCAAAGTTTTGAATGGATTGTAAGTGATGCTTAAATATGCATTATGTTATGTGTTGAATTCATAGTGGATCATAGGGATATTGACACGAGCCATGTATGAAATCCTTAACCGGTGCGGTTTCATCATATAATATCGTATTTTGCTGTTAAATCCTGTGCCTTGACAGTTTTCTTTCGTGCAGACCTACGAGCGGACATGTTACAACAGAGGTAAAGGATACAGCCAAAATTCACGCGAAATCTACGGTTTAAACTGGAACGGAGACATTATATTTACTTTTCATGTGAAATCTTAGAAGTGTGTGTATATTTCAGCTGCTGTATATGCATGCTATAGCTGTATATAAAACGCGGTATCCATGGTGGTGGTCTCATCAAAATTACATGGTGCTTTAGTTGGCTATATCTTATTTTGCTTTGAAACTGTAGAAGTTAGTGATTTGAAGTATTTGGAGTTGGTGCTATTACTCATCATCTTCAGTAATGTGTAGTGTGAGATATTAATGCATATGAGCAAGTAATTTGAATTATTTGGAGTTGGTGCTATCCTCAATACACTCTTATGTATCTGATCTACTCTCGGGGCATCACAGTGACATCACATTGTTATGTATCTAATTTTGCATATGTTGAATGTGCACGTTAGACTTCTACAATGATAACCTAACTTAAAGTATAGTGTCGCAATAGATAGATTAGTGGTGACGTTTAACATGCCTTGAAAAGAAAGGTGAATAATCATGATATGCTTCCCAACTTTGGTTGCTTGCATTACCTAAGAACCTTTTTTTTTTTTGCCTGGGAACCTAAATATTGTGGCTCACGAATGTTAGTATAAGATGGGTCTGTAGGACTGACAAATGATTGCACATGGGATTGCCTTTTGAATGTCTCTCTTGCATATTTCTTGTGTTTCTTTAGCCTCTCAATATTTCAGAAAATAAACACAAAAACAAAATATATTTCAGACAATGACCTTGCATTGGACTCACTTAATTGTCACCAAGGTTGCACCGGACTTTAAATATTTTCATAAAATTAAAAAAAAAAAAAAAAAAAAAAAAAAAAAAAAATAGGGGTGTAAGCAGTAGAAGTCAAAACAAGTATTGTTCTAAACGAGTCGAGTATTTTAAAATATTATCGAATTCGAATTCGAGTATGAGTATTTCGAATTCGAGTACGAGTATTTCAAACTCGAGCTCGAGCTGGGAATCAAGGAAGTTTTACAAACTCAGTAGAATTTCTCGAGTTTTAGATCGAACTTATCGAGTCTAATAAGTTACAAAATTTAACTCAAAATAATTTAAATTATCACCTCAGTAATAGAAAAATGTCATTTTGGGTAGTTATTATATTAGTTCTCTTATTTTAGATGGAAAGAATCCTAAACTAGATTATTAATGCAAAATATTTTATAGACAACATGATACAAAAAATATAAAATCAACGAAAACAATAAAATTTGATATCATAATTACATTCATTACAAGTATAAAAATACATAAACATATTTATAATAATATATATGTATTTATATGTGTATAAATATTCATATATGCATACACAAAAATATATTCGAGGTTGCTCGCGAGTAGTCGAGTATTGCGCTACTCAAGTATCGAGCGTTTAATCTTCGAGTCGATTTCGAATTCGGGCTGATTTGAACCGAGTCGAATCGAGTTTTGGCTCGAGCCGACCTCGAGCTACTCACACAGCCCTACTCGGAAAGAGAAAGAAAATGGGTATCATGATAAATTAGAAAAACTATGATTAAAAATTAAAATAAAAAAAAAAGAGTAAAACATCATTCTGTGAAGGAACAAATAAACATTTTCCTTTCACTAAATCAGAAATAACAAAAAGGAGACACTTTGTTCACATAAAAGGATCAAAAACAAAACCGTCACAAAAATATGCCGCCCCAGCAGTATTACACACACAGCTTAATTAACATATCCTGTATAAAAAAAGCTTTGGGATTGGGTGCGATTTTACACGGCATTCAGATTCAGACGTAACTGTCGATTAACGACTTCCTCATTTCATCAACAATGGCAGTAGGTTGAGCTTCTCTCAACTTGAAGACACTCTCAATAACGGATAATTCGGTTGCTGTAGTGTCGGACCCACAAAACGCCGTCCAGTCATTCACGATCAGACCTGCAGCTATTACATCACTGCCTCGGTTTACAGTCCCAGCAACTAAAGGAACTTGTAGTAGGGTTGAAAGTTCATCCAGGTCCTCAATAGATGTATGAGGATGGACCTGTTCCAAAGATAAAACCAATCATATAACAACTCGGGCCTTCACTATGTGAACCCGAAAACTTCGATTTTCTAGAGCAATAACTTGAAAAAAGAGCATACCAAACCACCACTATTGGAAAGAGCACAGTAGCTTCCAACAAGAATATTTCCAGCAATTGTCTGCCTAAACACTTCTACTCCAAGAACATCTGCAATCAACTCCTCTGTTTCCTGTAAAATATATAAGCATATGTATGAGATAATATTACCCGAGGATTGATGACGAGAAATTTGAAGGTACAACCGTGTTGCAAAAAGGTTGTATGCGTGTCCATCAATTTCTACTCTAATTGATGGACATGATGCATCCACTTGGTGAAAGTTTACGATGCTGTGAAATTTTCTTTATTCATCGCAAGTGCTTGAATATGAAAAAAAAAACATCATTAGATAACAACGTTGAAATTCTCATAGCCAAGTTGGAATATTTCCTAATTCACACCATACATGAACACGTCCTAGACAAATATGGATTCACAAACCCAAGATTAGAACCTGAACGTGCATGAAACAGAAACTGCCAAAGAGATTCTTGATTTAAAAAGCTCATTATAGACATGTCAAACACTTCTTCCCAACGGTACCGAATCATTATTATTTTCACCACTTTAACAACTCCATGTAGATGCCAGTTCACGAGACTACACGCTCATTAGTTTCATATTGGCGGCAAATTCAACCATGACAACTCAATGCCAGGCTTTTACATGACGTTAGATAGCAGGTACAAGGTAAAAAAAACAACAACAGAGTGCCATAAGTGATAAGTTAAAGAAACTCTACAGTTATTAACAGATTATTCAAGGTATTAAACTAAGACTTGAGTGATAAAAGACGAATACAAATTAAATAAAAGATGGAAGTAACGATAACATTCACGATACAGGTCATTGCACCCGACAAGTACCCAGTACAACTAAGAAGAAACATCCTTTGGCACAAAATAGCAAATAAGAACCTACTGAGAATATGGGTCACATAATATATTTACCAAATGTAATGGTAATGAGACAGGTGAATGGATGCTAAGTTCCAGTTGTTAGCTTGGACAAAAGAGCTATATCACTTTAGCTAACTTGCACAGCAGATTGTGTGTGTGTGTGTATGTGTGTTTGGGTGGGGGTTATCAGATTAGCAAATCCATGACTTCATAAAGGCATAAAAAGAAAACCATCCCAAATCAATCTCAACTATATAGCTCTCAAGAAGTTTAAATGTCCATTGACAAGAGCCTTTAGGAATTAATAAAGATGAGCTCTCAAATCTCATCCTAAATTCCTAGCCCTCACCCCTCCTCCCTCATCAGCACAACCACAGGGTCAAAGTAACAAAGAGTTGTTGAAAACATGCAGAAGAACTACTAAGCATTCAACATAGGACTTAAAATTTTGAAATGTAACATATATAAACCAACTAAAATACAAAATCCAGCGACGTTAGTATTAAATTCAGTTTTCAGAATAAGATGTATAAGCTTACCCTGTCTAGATCAGTATGCGTAAGCGCTCGTGGTCATTGCACGCAATGCAGTTCCCCAATGCAGACAACCTCTCATCAACACGCTGAACAACAACCGAGTCCGGAAGACTATTCCTCAAGTGGTGAAGTTCTTCATTAAAAAAAATTATAAATGAATTCATTATTTCTTTGGAAAGGAAGACTGTCACCATAAAGTTTCAAGAAAACACACATAGATGCACACTCACACACACACACACACACAAACATAAGTTTATCTACACAGATATCTTTGAATTCACCTTGGTCTGTGGTATTATGAGGTAAAAGAAGCCCATTCTTGTTTCCTGTTCCAAAATAAAAAATTTGATAAATTGTAAATTAGGATTAATCCATCATGCTGACACTCAAGTCTACATTCAATTGACATACCGGCACAGAGCCTTCCGATTATCCTCGTGCCAGCAATTGAAGTCTTAACCACCGGAATAACATCTACCAATTCCGACTCATACACACTGCAAAGCAACAAATACGCACATAAACAACACCAAAGGGAAAAACACAATCCAACAAAAGAAGAAGAAAACAGCTGAAACAGACCTATAGAAGTTTTCAGAACCTCCGATAGCAACCAAACAATACGCATTGGTTAGCTTAGAAAAGACACCAATTTCACATGAATTCTCAAATTGCAATCCTACAATAAAAAATGCCATGAAAATGTTACTATTATAGCATAAATGATTTAGCAAAAGTTAGCGTTTCCAAACATACTGCAACTCACTAGTTGCCATGTGATGATAAGGGATTCACGAAAATTCCTGTATTAATAAGCAGAGTTAACAACAACACCATCAACAATACGCCTTTTTAAGTCAAAAACACTATCATAGCAAAAACAGGGGACCACAAATGAATGAGAAATACCTGCGGAACAGAGATTTGCAGTAATAAAAATGCAGGATTCGTATCCTTCTTTACTTGAAGCTAAACAAAGAGGTGCCTTTCCAGTTCACAACGATTTAGGGTTAGGGTCTTATAGTCAAAGGAGAATGAAAGAAAGAACGCCGCACCGATAGACGATTTCGTATCTTTCTTTTCTCTCGCTAGTGCAGCTAGTGGGCCGCCACCGTGGGATGCAAGTATTTTATTTTTTATTTTTTTCCTTCGTTAAAATAAAATGAAAATGGAATTTTTATTAGTAATTTAAATGCGAAAAAAATACAAATATATAGATAGTAATTGACATTTATGGTGACATTTCGGAATTCGACTCGGGTCGTGACTATAGAGTTTAACTCTTACTCAGAGGCAAGCTCTGACCAAAAGACCTTTCAACATTACGCTTCAGAAGATAATTGAAATGATGATCTTTCTAGGCATTCTCAAGTCACTTACCACTCGAGCCAAACTATTTGATTAATAATTGACATTTAATTTAGTGAACTATATTTTGTTATTTTTTTTTGTCAAAGAACAACTTAGGATTCCACTAAAGTATTTTACATCTTCAATTTACGATTTCACTGATATCTTCTATGGTTTTGCTGTGTTTTTATTAGGGCTGACAAAAAATCTCATATCATCGACCCTTCTTGAAGTCGACCCGAGTTTTCCCAACCTGAACTATTCGGGAAACTTCCTGATCCAACTTAGTTCGGTAAGGGTTTCGGGTATATGCTCAAAACTCGACGAGATCACGATCCCGATCCCGACTATTATATATTATATTTATATTTTATATTTCTTTTATTTTTGAGAGGGAAAACGATCAGTACTGCAAGTATTGTTAAAAAAAAATTTCCCCCTTCTCTCGCTGAAAACTTCCCAAAAGCTACCAAGTTCGGGTTTTATTTCCGGCGCCGGTGGCGCTTAAATTTGCCAGCGTCCGATTCTAGTTTAGATCCCTACGCTTTTCCTTTTCTTTTCTTTTCCTTTGTTCCCTGGTTGTTCTTTCTCTGGCAGCCTGTTAATGGTGTTGCGGTCCGGTGATGGTGGTGTTATCGATCGAGTGGTGACGGTGGTGCTGTGATCGGGTTGTTGGGGTTGTGTTTCAAAGAGGTTTTTGCGGATCTGTGGCCTTCTCGCGCCAGATCGTGTCTTTGGTAGTGACGGTTTCGGTGGAGGTCCGCGGTGATCCGTGGCGATCGCTTTTTTCTTGCGGGCCGTTGGCGGTTCGGCGTCCTCCCTCTCTTTGTTCTTCGCTTCGATTGAGACGGGCGGCATGGCTGTTCCACTTACCGGATGGTGCTACTCATCGTTGTGCGGCTTACATAACACCGTTAAGTCTTCGGGCTCTTAATTGGCCATTATGGTAGTCGTTCTTTTGGCGGAGGCGTTAGTCCTCTCTTACGGGCTTAGTTCTTCGACCGGGGGGCGGCGGTCGATGGCGGTGGGTGCTTGTGGCGTCTATCTTGGTCCTTGGCTTCACTTTTGTCGCTTTGTTTTACTCTCCGTGTGCATTTCTTGCACATTGTTAATATTATTTTATTTGGTTTTTTTGATGTTATTTCAGTTTCTTGTAAGTGTCTGTCGAATAATAGGTTGCCGGAGGATCCATGTGTGTCAACGCTTTCTTATGGAATTATTTCTTTCGGAAAATTTCCTTCTGTTCAGCACTCTCGATTTCAACCTATTACTCGGCTTTGTTGTTTTGTAGGTTGTTTAGTGTGCGGTTAGGTCAACGTTGTAGTCTTGGTTTTGGCGCGTTGTAGTCTTGAGTTTTACTGCGTTGTAAGTTCAGTTTATCCGATTTGATAAAACTTTTCGTATTTCGTGTGGAAAAAAAAAAAAAAAAAAAAGAGAGGGAAAACATTTTTTTTTTTTGAAAGGGAAAGGGAAAATATTTTAAATGATAGAATTTGAAGAAATCATCAACAAAAACAAAATAAGGTTTCTTTTAACGAAAAAGTCCATTTCTTCGTCTTCGTGTTGCTCGTTTTTTCGATCACAATAATCTAACTTTCATTCTTTTCATTCATCACATTTTATCACCTCACAGTTCACATCACCCCCTTGTATAATTAAATAATAAATTCTTGCTTGTGCGCGACGAACGGCTTCAATATACGACCAATCATAATTTAGGAGTTTAAAAATGGTGTTTAATATTTATTAATATAAGTCATTTGTTGTGAAATATGTGAGAATGGATGCTACTAGCGAAAGTAAAAATTTTACTAACTTCAATCAAAATATTCAACCAGAAAAAAAAAAACTTGTGAAAAATATACGATGACATATTTCGAGATATCTTATCCTGACCCGACGGGATCCCGATCGTCGGGTCTCTACTCTTGTCGGGTATGGGGCTAGGAAGAAAAATAGATTCCCGAATCATGTCGGGTCGGAAATCGGATAAGAGGTTTACGGGACAGGTCCTGACCTGATGTCACCCCTAGTTTTTAATGTCATAGAAAAATAGTGAATGTCGTTTTTGACATTTTATGCCACTATTTTGTCTTACATCCCCACTGTCTCATTTTAATTTCGGTTTCTAGTGATTTGTGTCTTATTGTAATCAACAATGGATCCATAAAAAAATTTAATTGGAGACACTGAAATAAAAATGATTATCCAACAAGAGCACCAAGGGTTTTTTCTCATAACAGTAAATGACGTCGTTTCAAAACCAAAAAGAAAAATTATCTCGAATTTCCCCTCCCACTTGGCTTTACTGAGAACAATTAACCCAACCATCTCCGGAAAATTACAACACAAATACACATAGATCACCATCAATTTAATGTTGACTTGATACCGAACCGCGGAAAAACAAAAACCAAACCAACAAAATACCACTGACAAGGACAAACATATTCAGATCAACACCAATGGCTTGAAACCAAAGAACCAAAAAAACAAAAATCAAAACAACAAAATACCACCCAAAACACATTCGGATCACCACCAATTTAATGTTCTCTTGAAACCGAACAATTGTAAAACAAAAACCAAAACAACAAAATACCACCGAAAAGAACAAACACACTCGGATCACCACCAATTTAATGATGGCTTGAAACGGAACAACCGAAAAACAAAAACCAAATTAACAAAATACCACCAAAATGTGGATATCCCCAAACATGTCAATGATGAAACAACTCCGAAGAATATTCCTGGTAGCACAGTTAATTTCAACATCATCGTTAATCGTTCTCGAATCGGTGATTCACTATCTCAAATTTGAACCAAAAATCTAGACATTTTTGTCATGTCACATATTGTCTCCCTAGAATGTGATGGTAAGTTTAATTCAATGAAAGGCGTATACATAAGTTGTATTATAATCCACACAAGATTTGTAAGTGTGGGATTATGCAGCTTTTCCAAGTGCATATGCACTACTTGATGTTGGTGAATAAAATGGAACACGTTGTTGGAGAAAATGGCAATAATACTTGACTTAGTGGGCATAATTTTTTAGTTAGTGGTCTTAAGTTTTGGGTTAGTGGCTATAAAGACTTGTTAGTGGGCTTTGATGCTAAGTATTATTGAAACAGACGAGAATCTAGAACAAGAATAACACAAAAGCAATCTAACGTAAACAAGCAATCAACAAGAGATATACAAAAACATAAACGAACACAATGATTTAACGTGGTTTTCGGCGTTGTGCCTAATACTCCACCGAAATAAAATGAGATATTTATCATGCACGTAAATTCAGGAAGATACATATTAATTTTATTACAATCATCGGGTATTTGTAGCCTTGGAAACCTAACTTTAACCACCATTATGACATATGTTGGATTTCCCATAAATGCCCTCAGATGTGACTCACCAATTTGAGTCACCACTATATAACCAATCATCTCGGATGTAGAACTCAGAGCATTGAGCAGGCTCGGCGGACTCACTCTCTGGCGACAGGCGGATATCTTGAGCTAACACTTCACTCTCTTGACCTCCTAGACTTGAATACTCTTGATCAGCAGATCATTACTCAGCTGACCCTAGATTTAGTTTCACCAGACGTAAAGGTCAAGTCACACTTGACAACAAATCTCCACCTTGAATTGAACTCTCCTTCAAACAGATTGCATAATCAGATGTACTTTACCGGATGCATTCGTCAATGTCGGATATCTTGTGCTGACTTTCTCCACTAAAGCACTCAGTTGAACTGCCCTCAGCTGAGTCTTCCCTCAATTTATAAGCTTCGGATGTTAAGCATATCCAGACACAACTGAAACTTGCTTTTCTGCACAGACGAATGTCACAACGTTATTTACACCATCGATCATTTCTATGTCCTTTTAATCATGGTGTAAGTACAAGTTGTTTAATTCGTTGTGATTGAACGTTTGTGTCTGTATCATTACTCTAGTAAATAATTGATTCATATATCCAGTAAACGTCAATTGAACGGTTGATTAGAGCGACATTAATATTGATACATATCAAGTTATTAATATGTGTCTGTTTGAGTAATTTTAATTGCGTAGGAAAGATAAATTGTTTATGGAAGAAGAACTATTCGAAATGCATAAGAGTTATTTTTATTCAACCAAGCTTTAGTTTTTCTTGAATGTTGAAAAACATTAAAATATGTCTTTGCTGCTTAAATAATTCCAGAAACAGCTTTTTTATTTACCGATAATTACTTGTATTTTTCTACATATATGTCATTCACTCAATAGTACAAGACTTGAATTTCCACAACATGTCCTCAGGAAGACCATGAGGACATGGTCTAATGGTAAATGATTTGAGTGTCTTAAGAAAACAGTTGGCCCTTAAGTTGAAGTCTGGAGGTTCGAACCCCGTAAATGAGGCTTCTTTCAATTCTTTGATATAATAGCAAGATCATAACTCTGCCCATTTAAGTTAAATGATTAAAATCTCCACTCATTTCGTTTAAGTGAAGCGGAGGAGTGAAGCCATAAATAGTTAGGGTTTAACCATGAATTTCCACAACACAACATATGGTTGGAGAAGAAAATTTTATTAGGAAAACTCCTTAATAGGAGGAACATGACACTTTGCTTCAATGATTTTTTTATTATGAAGACTTTTTAACGAGAAGTTCTATTTCCATCTAACCAAAACACAATATTTGTGATGATATATACTTTGTTTATTAGACTTGTTTGTTATGTGTATATATATTGAAGAATAAAGGGCATTTTTTTAGGCAATCAACTAGAAAAACGTCAAAAATACCATCAGTGGGGGAGGGGTACCCAAGTTACAAGGCCCGTTGCAGACTACTAGTCTGTTTACTTGGCCGAGACAGTGAACTGGCCTATTATCTGTTTGTCATATATATATAAAATCATGTATCGTGTTTTGATTGAATACTGACGAAGAGTTTTCTAATTTTATTATGGTTCAACGTATAGCAAACAAAAACCACAGGGTCGAAATATTGAGCCACACACACGTTAAGAAAGCAACCTTTCAACTAAAAGAGTAGGGAGAGCGATCTATTGGGCCAGCAAGCTTTTATTTCATTTTTTACCGTTAACTAGTATTATTATCCACAACCCAAAAATATCCACGCAGCCCACGTGTCTACTGGGCCCTCTTTCAAATCTCGTGAACATTCATTAATGTTAAAATAGATTGGACTTTATTGCCGTAAGTAGTTTCGACACCACGTTATATGTTAAATTTTATGTTATTTGTGGTGTCGAAATTAATAATGGAATGTCAATAGGACCCACCTAAATAAATTTCTATTGGAAACCGTGAATTTGATTCAACTCTTGCATATTTTGAGATTAATTTTACATGGGAAGAATGGAACTCCTTCAACTCACAATTTAGGGTTTTGAGGATAATGTCTCTCTGCTTATTTGAGTTTGGAAAATATAATACGTCTCACAATTGGATCAATGAAAATCAATCAATAATGAAATTGTATGTAGCGATGTCGATGTATGTTCTAAGCAAGTGTGTAATGCACCGTATCCTTTTCTTAAATAAATCACACTTTTGGTTTGGTATGTTTGTCTTCTTCCTTTATTACTGTTTTTTTTTTTTTTTTTTTTTTGC
This sequence comes from Gentiana macrophylla, assembly GCA_026214975.1. NCBI lineage: Eukaryota > Viridiplantae > Streptophyta > Magnoliopsida > Gentianales > Gentianaceae > Gentiana > Gentiana macrophylla. Next base: position 42,658 of record JAOBSW010000742.1, on the reverse strand, counting down.
AGTATCCTTTATTATTATTTTTTTGGAGGATCTTTTATTATTATTAATATGTCCAATTGTTCATTATGTTTTTGTCTTTAATTTGTTCTCCTGTGTCCATAAATAATTAACAATGATTTACGCCGATCCAAGTCCAACAAAAACATAAAAACCATCAACTAATCATTCTTCATCTAATCAAGAATTTTTAAAAAGAATAGTTTTTCTTATAAATATAGGGTTAACCAATACATTTCTTAAATATTATTACATGGTACCATGTGTCATATCAATAGCTTAAAACACATCATTTACTATTTGTGTTTTGCCTCTTTTTTTTTTTTTTTTGATATCGGCACCACGAATTCACTGTTGACACCATTCTTCTTTATAATTAATTTTCATTTATTTGACCACTACCTTAAATTGCTTTTCAACACCGCGGTACGCACGTCAGTGTCACTAACGTTGTGTTTCACTTACAACGTGGGTAGGTCTGACGTCTTACATCAATGATATTGAAAACCAACGTCAGTGTCAGTGACGCTCGTACAGAAAACAAACGTCAGTGACACAGACGTGTTGCACAAAAATAATAAAAATATTATAGTGGTGCCAAAACTAATTTTAAGGGTACCAATAGTAAGGGTGTCAATTGAAGCAAAATCGCGGTGTCAATGAAATCTGCCTATGTTTATTCATCTCATCTATACAACTTTACGGGTTGCTATATAAATATATTTCAACAGGAAACTTGGAAAAATATGCTGCAAAAGAATAACATCTCTGAAAATATCTTGAAAAGTTAACATTGGAAAACTATCTTTCCTTTCCCGGTTCTACGCGTCATTCGCATTGGCTCGTGCATACGTGTTTCATGCGGCATGCACGTGATAGTTTTTCAATATTAACTCTTAGAGTATATTTTTAGGAATATTATTCTTTTGGAACATATTTTTTCAAGTTTCCCTATTTCAACAGGTACCTGTCAGGTATAAACATATATAACAAACAAATTAAAAGTAAAGAACAAAGTACTTATATAACACTGCAGTGGGATATGATAAGGTATGCACAAAATATTTCTCCTTACACTTGAGAGCCGGATAAGAGGTCAATATTACATCTCATCTTATAGGTCAGACAATACAAAAAAAAAAAAAAAAAAAAAAAAAAAAAGAGTAAATGCGAAATATGTAAACAAAAAAGAATACTATTGAAATAACAAAAGATTTAAAGGAAAAAAAGAAACTAAAAACTACAAATCTGAGATCAAAGGACCCCTCTATGCAATATCAATGCCAATGATTTTTCTTATCTTTCAGCAAAAAAGAGGGTCAAGATGCAACCAGCCTGTCAGCATTCTCTCACAGCTCAACTTTCCTGTATAAACCAACAACATTCCATGTGAGTTTCCACCCCTATCAACCCAACATTTCAATTATTATTAATCTTTGTTATTATTACTGCATCCAATGGTTTTAAAAATAAATCCTTCTTTTTAAAGGCTTCTCTTATCGACGTCAATACCCAGGAGGCATGTAAGAAGACAATCAGTACAAGACAGACACTACGGTCGTATTTTTTTATTTTTTTCCATCTTAAAAAAGTGCCTCTGGAACTATATTCTACCTTTGCTCAAACCATTATATGACAAATGGAATTTCAAACAGCATTTTATTTAGTATAAAAGTCACTCCAAACAAGAACTGCCTCATAGCAAGCAATGATCTGGCACGGAACGAAATTCTACTGCAAGAAAGTCCTTAATTAAGAGCACTACGTGCATTCAATCTAAACACGACACATAACATCAAACACATACAAACAAGCTTATAAACAAACTAAACTAATACTACATTTCGTATTTCAGGCACAGAAGGCAAACTCATTGTCTGTTTAGTTTATCTCATATTCATTAGTTATTCAACTGGGATCAAATCAATAGGGTGTCACAATAATGAAACAATATCAGCATACCGTGAAAGCGTTACACTAGGTTTTGATGTAATCCATGCCACCACGCTTGCGTTTGTTGGACCTTGAGAAGAAACATATCTGACTCCAAGTTTTCTTTGGCTTGACTGCCTGTAAGGTGTTTTCTCTCTTTGCAACAAGATCAGCCATATACTGAACAACAGCCTGAAGAACATATAATACATGTTTAATTATGCTCATTATCTTAAGTAAAAGTTATTAATTTAATAAAAAGGAAGTGAAGAACACTTAATTACTTGAGCACCCATATTGACTACATCACTAGGTGGAACTTCAAGAGGATTTCCTTCAAGATTCAAGGTGTGCAACCTTTCCAACATTCGGAACGAGTCGGGCAGGACTCGAATCTGGTTATTGCTGACGTCCAATTCCTCAAGCATCTCAAGATTTCCTATAGACCTTGGCAGAGATTGCAGATCAGCAAAATTGTGGCTGACATTTATTTTCACTAGGTTAGTTGCAAAGCATAAGCTTTCAGGCACGGATTCAAGCTGATTGAAACTGACATTAAGCTCCTTCAAGCTTATCATGGAGGCCATGGTTGTAGGCAGTTGCTTAATGTTATTGTATTTCACTGATAAAACTTCCAACAATCCTAGTCGGCCTACAGCTTCTGGAAGTGCTTTGAGGTGGTTATAATCTGCTCGTAGCTCTTTTAGGAAGTACACTGCCCAATAGAATGAGGAATTTCATCAATTTCATTAGTTTCTGCGTATAAAATCTTCAGGTTGATAAGGGATCCAATTGTTTCTGGAAGAGCCCTGATTGAAGTTGAGCTCACATTAAGCTCCTCTAGACGAACCAATCTTGCTAATAAGGTAGAAGGTAGGGTTTCTAATGGGTTTCCACTCACATCTAAAGAGACCAAGTTAATAAGATCGCCAATGGCGCGTGGTAAATTCTTGATACCATTTGAATGTAAATCCAACTTTTGCAATGATGAAAGGCCTCCTATGGTTTCTGGTATAGTGGAAATCCGATTCTCAGACAGATCCAGTATCACCAAGCTAGATAGCTTTCCTATTGAATCAGGAATCCATGTGACCTGATCCAACAACTTGTTCTGAAGATTCAGTTCCTTCGTTCCTTTCTTCGATGAAACTTCAATTAAACTGGCCAGTTTTATCAGATTTAATTTGTCAGCATCTTGACCTGCAATTACATCAATTTTCAATATCAAAACTTGAGCAAAACAAATAGAAAATACAAAAAGGATTAACGTTCTTGAACCCAAAAAGGAAAAGGTTCAATAGCTTCCAAATTTGAACATACCCGCTAGAATTGCTGCCTTTAATGTAGAATCTTGAATTCGAGGAGGCATCATCGAAACGTCCCCAGAAAGACTACTTACCCCGATTCCATCACTACGAAAACTCAGTGACCTTTTCAAATAGCTATCGTCTTTACTCAAGAATTCAGATGGCTTCATAGCATCTTTATCACTATAAACAGAAGACGTTGTTGTTTTGTTGATTGACATTGTACCAGAATTTATACTAGAAGATGCAGAGGTATACAAAGACGCATCAAAACCTCTAGAATAACTTGTGGAAGGCGATGGCTCATTACCATAAACCATATCAGATGAGCCCGATTGTAAGCATTGAGAAGCTCTCTGAACCAAATCGTCGAACACGCTGTGGACGTTTTCAAGATCCAACAATTTTAATGCCTCTCTTTTTTGCTCGTTGCTCTGATGATAAACCCGCATCCGTTGCATCTCTTGCAATATCTTGAACAACTCATCAGGAACATCTCGGCCTTTAATCTGACGGGAAATGGCTTCAATCCTTGACTGATCTTCCTTCTCCACGTTCATAATCAGCACTTTACATGCTTCAACTTCATCAATCCCAGGTCGTGCCGGTAAAGATTTGTGTATTCTCATAATTTCCTCCACCACCTCATCCTTCGACATGGCCGATTTCTCCATTTTCTTCCCCCTTCCTGAAAGCCAAAACACCTCCGCTACAAAACAAAAAGAAATACGTACGAAATTCACAAAGTGTATAAACTATAATAATATACAACAAATGAAAAGCAGAGCAGCACACAGAATCCAAAATTTGAAAACCACTTTTCATTGAAAGCGAAAACGTATTTAGATTTTCGCCTCTAGAAACACCAAATCAAAAAAAAAAAAAAAAAAAAACTGTACGGTCAGGTAAAAGAAACCGAAATTTATCTACATATTGAAGATTCTGCAACATACAAAGATGAAAAAAAACACCAAAAAAACAAAACAAACTGTACAATAAATCAAGCAAAACAGGGCAGGCAGTTGAAAAGCACTCATGTAATTTACCTTTTCACCGGTAAAAGTTCAGAATTGTCGAAACAATCAATCAATGCGGAGAAAATCCAATGAATTTCTGAAACGGAAAACCACAAAACTTAAGAAGAAAATGCAGGGTTACAGCATATTTTGGCAGCATCGAAAATGCGAAAGATCCAGAAAATTCATTGCTGCAGAACAGGTTTAATTGTATGGTAGCTCTTTACAGAGGCCTTTGCAGAATGTGTGTGTCGTCTTTGTTTACATGACGAAAGACGAGATTTTATAGTGTAAAAAATTAAAGTCGAAATTCACATGATTTTTTTTAAACTATTTATTTATGCATTAAAATATGTAAAAACTATATATAAATGAAAATCACCACGTCAATCTTTGTTTATTGTTTTTATTCGCTCGATTATATATAACTTGTGATTTACGTCAATTTTTCATGTTTTTTTATTTTATTTTAAATTATATGTGAAAAAATAATGTTATACGTATGCAGGTTTTTGTATAAGTTATTCATGGACATGAAATAATGCTAATGTAATATATTTTAGATTTACAATGTGTAATATATTTTGATTTTAAGCTCTAAAAATTCGTACGCTTTTCGAGGCACGAACGAACTGTTCGGTTTTAAAACCAACTATGACAGTTCGTCTTAACTCATATTTCAACTTGAACCATAAAACGACAAAAAGTCGTAAATATTAAAACCGACTATGTTCGTAAAAACAATCAAGAAAAACAAACAACTACTAACATATGTATTCCATTAATCTTTACTGTAAACAACATTTTACATTTCTGACGTTATTCTAAAAAAATAGTCGCATCAAGTAACAACATTCCTAATAGGGACGGATACAACTTATATTAATATGGTTCGTAGACCCCGTTAAAAATATAAAAAAAAACCTCTACATTTTACCTGTACGTAGTTTAATATTTCGAACCAAGTGAAAAAAAAAAAAAAAATACAGTATGCCATCAATAAAGTTTCTGGGTTCTCCCCATATCCCACCATCATGAAGTAAAACCTAACATTCAAAAGACAAATCAACCTTGCAAAAAAGAAGACAAAAAAATAACGATCCCAAAACACTCATTGATGCACAAACTCGGATTCTTACAATATTTTAAGTATAACTCATCAAGTGCCTGAAAGAAATAAGGAATGAACATCAAAATTCTCGGTATGAAAGATAATATCAAATATAATTTATATTGACGGAGGTTGGACCTACACTCTCCACGTGTCATCTTCTGATTGTTTAAACATTAATGAAGAGAGAGAAACGAGATGTTAAGAGCCAGGAGCCCACTTCGTGCCTAACATGTAACGCCCCGCTCCCGGATATCGAATCCTTATCCGGAAACGAAACACTCGGCACGTATAATATTAAATAAATCTAATATTACATGTAAACATCTACTACGTCGTATCGAGTTTAGCAAAACGGAAGCTCAAAAGACTCGGCAAAACATCATAAATGCTACTAAGAATAGAAATCGACATACTAAAGATAGAAATGTAACATTTATTACATTGGAAAACCAAACGAAACGTAACAACGTACGAAATCCTATGAAAGCAAGTACTAAAGAAAATTACAAGAAATTCCCCAACGACAACAAGTCTAGTGAATATAAATATAAATAAATAAAGTCTTCAACTTCGCGTCCTTAAACGTCGCCAACAAAGTCCTCCTCGAATCATGGGATTACTGTTCGTTTTCTCTCCCAAACACATAAATAAACATGCATTTGAGGTAAGTACATTGTATATAGTAAGAAGTAGAAGCTACAATTTAATTAAGTCTCTTTAACAAGTTTATTATTTTAATTATCTTTATAAGACCGACTCAATCTAGGGTTCATTCCATGTCCATCAACATGTCATGACTAATCGCTTTCTAACCTAGCTTATCTTTGTTACATCCGCATTCAAGGGCACTACGCATGGTCGCCACCACGCACGAGACATCTGGGTGCAACGTATTGGTGGATCACACCAATAGCCACGGCCACGGGCTAGTCCCGATAGTATACGCATTCGGTGAAGTCCCTACGTACTTGGGGTCTTGTGAACCTACGGAGTTATTCAATTGTAAAGTCCTCTCGCTCCTGGTGCCCTTGGGCAAGAGAGTTATCCACAACGAGTACCCACTACTCCTGGTGCCTCTAAAAATGCCAGCAAAGTTTACTCGCTTTTATCCGAGGCCTGGCATTCATGATATAGTCTTGTGCTTTACCAAGGATGACATGATGTTTAATCTTATTACTATGCAAGTATGTAATTATTAATGGTTATTAACTAGCCACCTAAGTGTTTTCAAGTAAGCTCCTCACAAACTCAACTCTCTTTCCTGAACTTCACACACGAATGCGCTGCAAGAATTACATGCATATCGTTGAAACTCTAGTTCATCAAAGCACAAGCCCTTTCATGCCTTTCCGACGGTCCCGAACTTCAACTCCTTTAAAAGTACGTCCGGTGCGGGAACCAAACGCATCGTAAACTCAATCGAACATGTTTCGTTTTCATTTAATCTTATTTAAACTCATTAACAAAACTACAACTCATGTTAAGCATCAAAATAACATTAGCCACGAAATCCATTATCTATCAAACCATATATTTTATATTGTTCCGAAAAAATAAAATAACACAACACAATACCAAACAACTACAAATTATAAATTTATTAAATAATCCTTTTTTTTTTTCCCTTTTATTGCTTCTGCTTCGTCTTTTTATTTATCACGCTGCTACCATTTTTTTTTAATACAAAACTAACCCTACACCTTTTCCATTCCTTTCGACTATGCAGCTGTTTTTTTTTTTTTTTTAAGTAGAAAGAAAGAAAGACAATGCTGCTGGGAATCAACTAAAAGAGGGAAAGGAGAAAACAAAATAATAAAATATATTACACACTATACGAAACAGAAAGCAAACGAAAAGAAAAATACAAACTAATAAAATTGCACATCAAATATTCTGCAGATCTCCAATACACATCTTTAATCAAGTTGGGAATATTTATGAATGACCGTAGCTCATGATGTATATCAAATAACACAGAACCGTACCTAAAATTTATCTTTTCGGTTTGTGCACATCTTTACTTTACCTCAACATCATAAAACACTAAATATTCAATATGAACCCTCTTACAAAACGAATCAAAAATACGATCTAACCTCTCTAAACCATAATTAATTTGTAGGAAAAGCATCTTACCTTTTAGCAAGATAAACCAACTTCAAACTCGTAAAACTGCAGCAAAAACTTTGATATTTTCTGGTAGATAACCTTAACAAAGCTCGATCTTTGAGTGTTGAAACGACGCCCTTTCACGACGATTCCAACGCTTCTCGCGGATCTAAAAGCGGTTGAAAACTCCATGAGATATCGCAGAAACTCTCGTTGGCTTTCATACGCTCTCAACCGCGTTTTCTTCCAACTCTCACACGCAAGAGGAGGCTTCTAAGGAGGAAATTTCGATTTAAAGGTTAGGAAACTCATCAAGGTTAATTTCTCCTTAAATATGAAAATCTCAATAATTAACCTAATCCCTTATTTTCCTTAATTGCCCTTTTTACTTCAAATCGGATTTATCTCCAAATTATTTATATATATCGGCCAAATATATATAAATACACTTAAAATACTTTAAATCCATAAATTATAATATTTCATTTTTCGCAAAAAGACACGTCTGCCCTTTTTCGAAAAGTCGGTATATTACATTCCTTCCCCCTTAAATGGAGTTTCGTCCTCAAAACTCGAGCGTGCTCAAACCGTTGACCTTCCTTAGCACTCTCTCTTCAACACAAACAAAACCGAAGCTTCACTTGTTTCCCTCTGGCAACAACTAACCGGTTTATGATCTTGCTAGCCACCGAACCAAAACTTTACCGATTCCCAAACCCTTCAAAGTTCAAACCTCGTACACTCAACCCAAAGCTGACCAACCTCAACTTGAACCGCCGAACCCGTACTAACCAATCTTGTACTTGTCTTCCCTTCTTAGGAAGGACACTTTCCTAGTTCAACCGTCCAAGTAGAAAAATCCTTGGGTTGCAACCTATACCAAGAGACACACCAAGTCCGTAGAATCCAAAACTGTAACTTTACTCTTGCCACGGTAGATTCCAACGCAACCAGAAACTTGTAGTAACACCCTAGCAACCTTGATTACTCTATCCAAAGTCGTTATAACAACCATGAGATCCTTGAGATAGTTCTTACGAACACTGAGCCACACCTGATTCTGAAACCGATCAACTCGTTCCAACTGACTCACTACTGTCCTAAACCAAACCACTCGCTTCTTGTTGAGCCCTAGAACGACAACCTATTATCTACCTACCAAACTTCTAGGGTGAAAGAAAGGCATCTACTCTTTCTTGACCAAAGGACTTAAATGGTTTTGAAAAATTCGGTGCATACGCAAGCCATGAAATAATTGATTTGTACAATACAAATTGAACTGATTTTGAACATGATGTAAAAAGAAAAGTTGTAGGTATACAAGTTTTACATATGCTACCCAAAAACCAACATTTTTTGAAAATCATAGGTTGGTTAACATAATTATTTTCGTTGACTGCTGCAAGCTGTCAAAAATTTCAGAAATTTAAAATCTATGTTGTGTTGCAGATTGTACTCAAACCAGAAAGAATTTGCACTTGACTTCAAAACAGAAATTTTAGTGCAGGATGTTTTCTACAACATATAAAAAATCCAAGTCATTTGGAGGTGTTTACCTTATTCAAAACAGATTTATAAGTAAGAGTACCACTGCAGAATTTCCTGAACAGAGTGCTCATCCTTGTCATGAACTTTATGAACAATCCAATTTGAAAACTGAGTTGATGTAAAGAGAGAAGTTGTAGATAAGACAACTTTCTAAGTGGCTGAAAATTTACAGAATTTTCGGTATTTTAGAAATGATATTACAAGGCATAGAGAAAGGTGAACAAAATCGTTTACTCGTTTTGCATAACACCAAGTTACAAAAAGAAATGATTAGTACCAAACGTAACAAATATTTTTTTTTATATTTTAAATCCACCAAGAGAAAGAACATGTGTGGGAAGTCTGAAAGTTCCAAAAGAAGAGAGGGATTCTATTAAGGATCTTAGAGGAACGAACTCGAGGGAATCACGTAAGAGCTTTGCTTAAGGAGACTCTTCACTTGGTCCTACTGCAACTTAACCACGGTTTAAGGATTCTTAGTCTTATGAGGATTTACCACCAAGATCAAGAGAGATCAGAAAGGTTCAACAAGATCTAAGGAAATCTTATCTTAGATGAAAGGAAGCCTAGAAGACGCTTCTCTCTGATACCAACTGTAACGCCCCGTTCCCGGATACCGAGTACTTATCCGGAAACGAAACGCTCGGCACGTATAATATTAAATAAATCTAATATTACACGTAAGCCTCTACTACGTCATATCGAGTTTAGCAAAACGGAAGCTCAAAAGACTCGGCAAAACATCATAAATGCTACGAATAGAAATCGACATACTAAAGATAGAAATGTAACATTTATTACTTTGGAAAACCAAACGAAACGTAACAACGTACGAAATCCTATGAAAGCAAGTACTAAAGAAAATTACAAGAAATTCCCCAACGACAACAAGTCTAGTGAATATAAATATAAATAAATAAAGTCTTCAACTTCGGCGTCCTTAAACGTCGTCAACAAAGTCCTCCTCGAACTGCGGGATTACCTGTTCGTCTTCTCTCCCCCAAACACATAAATAAACATGCATTTGAGGTAAGTACATTGTACATAGTAAGAAGTAGAAGCTACAATTTAATTAAGTCTCTTTAACAAGTTTATTATTTTAATTATCTTTATGAGACCGACTCAATCTAGGGTTCATTCCATGTCATGACTAACTGTTTCTAACCTAGCTTATCCTTGTTACATCCGCATTCAAGGGCACTACGCATGGTGCTGCCCACCACGAGACATCTGGGTGCAACCTATTGGTGGATCATACCAATAGCCACGGGCTAGTCCCAATAGTATACGCGTTCGGTGAAGTCCTCCGTGCCTTGGGGTCTTGTGAACTCACGGAGTTATTCAATTGTAAAGTCCTCTGCTCCTGGTGCCTCTAATGGCCAAAGAAAGTTATTCACTGTGAAGTCCCTCTGCTCTGGTTCCTTGGGCCAGCGTGAGTTATCCTCAACGAGTACCTCTACTCACGGTGCCTCTGAAAGGCCGACAAGTTTACCCATTTTATCCGAAGGCCTACACATTCGCGATATAGTCTTGTGCCTTACCAATGATGACATGATGTTTAATCTTATTACTATGCAAGTATGTAATTATTAATGGTTATTAACTAGCCACCTAAGTGTTTTCAAGTAAACTCCTCACAAACTCAACTCTTTTCCTGAGACCTCTGAGACACGGACAAGGCTAGCAATTACAGACATTGATGAACTCTAGTTCATCAAAGTACAAACCCTTTCATGCCTTTCCGGCGGTCCCGAACTTCAACTCCCTTTAAGTACGTCCGGTGCCGGAACCAAACGCATCGAAACTCAATCGAGGCATGTTCGTTTTCATTTAATCTTATTTAAACTCATTAACAAAACTACAACTCATGTTAAGCATCAAAATAACATAGCCACGAAATCCATTATCTACCAAACCATATATTTATATTGTTCGAAAAAAAAATAAAATAACACAACACAATACCAAACAACTACAAATTATAAATTTATTAAATAATCCTTTTTTTCCCTTTCATGATGTATATCAAATAACACGAAACCGTACCTAAAATTTATCTTTCCGGTTTGTGCACATCTTTACTTTACCTCAACATCATAAAACACTAAATATTCAATATGAACCCTCTTACAAAACGAATAAAAATACGATCTAACCTCTACAAACCATAATTAATTTGTAGGAAGAGACTCTTACCTTTTAGCAAGATAAACCAACTTCAAACTCGAAAAGCTGCAGCATAACCTTGATCTTTTCTTGCAGATAACTTTAACAAAGTTCTGATCTTTGAGTGTTGAAGCGACGCTCCTTTCACGACGATTCCAACGCTTCGCGGATCTAAAAACGGTTGAAAACTCCATGAGATATCGCGAAAACTCTCGTTGGCTCTTCATCGCTCTCACTGCGTTTTTCTTCCAACTCTCACACGCAAGAGAGGCTTCTAAGGAGGAAATTTCTGATTTAAAGGTTAGAAACTCACGGGGTTAATTTCTCCTTAAATAGGAAAATCTCAATAATTAACATAATCCCTTATTTTCCTTAATTGCCCTTTTTACTTCAAATCGGATTTATCTTCAAATTATTTATATATATCGGCCAAATATATATAAATACACTTAAAATACTTTAAATTATAATATTCCATTTTTGCAAAAGACATATACCTTTTTTTTTGAAAAGTCGGTATATTACATAACAACCGATCTAAGTCCTAGGTGGGAGGTCGACATGTTCTCCCGAATTGACCACCGCAGTCGGCTCGATGTCGTCATGGAGGGCGGGTAAACGCGATTCGGGCCGATAAGGATCGAGGGCTCGGCGCAGTGCCCAGAGCCTCCATTATCCAATATTAGCACACGTGCTTGTAATATAAGATATGTATGGGAAGATCCTGAATATCCTTTACCCATAAGGACTATGTTCTTGACATTTAAACTATCTGTGATTATCTCCTAAATTAAATGGATTAACACGTAAAGAATCCTTGGTGGACCACGACCACGAGATTGCCAGGGCGAGATGTCCTCATATAAAAAATTCCAATGAACTACGAGAGATTTGATTTTCCTTCTCCGTTACATGAATCAATTTTCATTTCATCCGGAAAAAGCCATCTTTTTCTCAACAATGTCTTTGTCATTTGATCCAATAGCGTTCCGTTAGATAGGAACAAATTGGATAAATACTGATAACTCTCGGATAGAGTATTAGAACGGAAAGATCGATTAGATGATGAACTTTTGGTTCTAAGCCATCTCGTTCATACTAGTTTTTTTTTTAAAATCGACGGATAGGAACATACTCTGAATCGGAATCATGGGTAGTAATTCTTGATCATTTCTACCAACTAAAAGTCCCAATTCAAATTCCTTTTATGTATACAAATGTTCTCGCGGATAACTTAGAAAATCCTTATTACTAATCCTTTGTGTATCTTAGTCTTCCTAACCATCCACTCAATTTTGTTCAACCTGAATTTTTTTTAATAATATACCTAGGCTAATAGATAAAAAAATCGATCTTTTAAACCCGCTTCAAGAAGTGATGAATAAACAACCAATCTTGGGGTAAGGTCTTGGGCAACAATTACAGGATACGTAGGCAACTTGGGATACCACTTATTCCAGGCACAGTCTAAAACTAATCAAACACCTCTCCGTTTTGTTAGGGTTTTGATCTTGTTCTTTGTTGCTAGGGTTTATCTTGGCCCGTAGTTACATCCAGACAAGATCCAGCATTGTCACATATATTATCACCAAATAAGATAACTCATTACTTCACTACTAACACATTCATATTCAAATTCACAAAGATTATAAGCACATAACACTTTTCATATATTCACAATCATATATATATATATATATATATATATATATATATATATATATATATATATATATATATAGTAGCCGTGTGCAAACAACCATTGAGAGAACCACTTTCCAAGTAAACACGGGATAAACTTGTATGAACAATCTCTCCCAACACCCTCAGTGTGTGCAATCTCTCCCAACACTTGCACAATATAAAATGTGAAAATAATGCTCCAACCAAGGTTCGATCTCGTGACCTCTGGCTCTGATACCATCTTAGGATCAAACACATACAATTCTACTAAAACCACTCGGTGAATGCACAGTATTTTTTTCATCTTGAATGCACACATATTTTTTCATGATCAATTAGTTTTCTTGTAACTATAGTTTTGTTTTCGATCAGTGTTTACTTAATCTTTCTCTTAATTTGTTTTCATATATATATATATATATATATATATATATATATATATATATATATATATATATATATATAACCGTGTGCAAACAACCATTGAGAGAACCACTTTCCAAGTAAACACGCGAATCCCTTCGGTTATCGGGTCCGCCAGCGACCTCACATGCAATATTTAGCTCCGCTACCAGCTCATTAGTATAGAAAAATATCTGTTTGTACTATGTCCTTACTTGTAAATAAACCGAACTTTAGTCGGTAATTTCCCTATAAATAGGGTCACCTGTAACCCATTCAAGGGACGACAATTTAATCAATAAAAAGCATGGCAAAGCCAAATTCCCCCACTCTCTCCTCTTACGAAAGCACCACCGCCGGCAGCCATTGCCGCCACCGGGCACCACCGTCATACACCACTTTTATACACTTTTATAGCCAGATATCCACTACAAACAACCGCTAAATCTTAGATGACTTTTTCGACGTTATCAGTAGGCAACTTGGGATACCACTTATTCCAGGCACAGTCTAAAACTAATCAAACACCTCTCCGTTTTGTTAGGGTTTTGATCTTGTTCTTTGTTACTAGGGTTTATCTTAGCCCGTAGTTACATCCAGACAAGATATATATTGTCACCAAATAAGATAACTCATTACTTCACTACTAACACATTCATATTCAAATTCACAAAGATTATAAGCACATAACACTTTTCATATATTCACAATCATATCCAAGTTATTTTCTTTTACCATATGGTTAGTATTCTTTAGGGATGATTACAATTTTAGTCTCCCATCTTTCTTGATTTTCTCAAAACAAACAGTTTTATGACGGTCCTAGACCACCGTGTCATACTTTGTTAGGACTAATCGCTTATCATTTTACTAAAATCAATTGGTATTAGTTAATGCACCACTAAATTTTTAGACATTCAAGAGCATGAGAATTTCTCCAACACCTCTCTCAAATGTAGGCAATCTGTCCCAACATTTGCACAATTTTTATTCAAGAGTGGGGGCAATCTCTCCCAACACCCCCTCAAGTGTGGGCAATCAGTCCAACACCAGGGTTCGATCTCATGACTTTTGGCTTTGCTACCATGTTAAGATCAAGCGCTTATCGTTCCACTAAAATCAATTGGTGTTAGTGAATGTGCTAATATATTTCTTTATACATTCAAGAGTGTGAGAAATTCTCCCAACACACCTCAAGTGTGGGCGTCTGTCCCAACACTTGCACAATTTTTTATTCAAGAGTATGAACAATCTCTCCTAACACCCCCAGGTTCGTGCAATCTCTCCCAACACTTGCACAATATAAAATGTGAAAATAATGCTCCAAACGAGTTCGATCTCGTGACTCCATGGCCTGATACATCTGTCTTGTGATCAAACACTTACAATTCTACTAAAAAAGCCAGGTTGGTGAATGCACGATTTTTTTCATCTTGAATGCACACATATTTTTTCATGATCAATTAGTTTTCTTGTAACTATAGTTTTGTTTTCGATCAGTGTTTATAATCTTTCTCTAAATTTGTTTTCAATATATATATATATATATATATATATATATATATATATATATATATATATCTTTATATATAATAAAGGAGCAAGGGCGCTTTGAGGGAAGTTTTGGTGCTGCCACGTGTCGGGCCCTGATTGGCCCGACAGTTTCTGCTTTTTTTTTTTTTTTTTTTTTTTTTTTTCTCTCTTGACTTATAGCGACGCTTTTGCCTCTCTTTTAAGACTTCTAGCGACGCTTTTTCCTCTCTTTCCGGGTACACTTTCCCATTACGATTTTTTTTTATTTTTTCCTCTAACTTTTTCCTTTTCACCTATACATGCATATATATGTATCTATATTTTTTCCCTCTCTCTTAAGACTTATAGCGACGCTTTTCCCTCTCTTTTAAGACTTCTAGCGACGTTTTTTCCTCTCTTTCCTGGTACACTTTTCCACATTTACGATTTTTTTTTTTTTTCTCTAACTTTTCCCTTTTCACCTATACATGCATATATATGTATCTATATATATATATATATATATATATATATATATATATATATATATATATTGTCTTTTCTTTTTATTCACCTCCTCCAATCTTTTTTTTGCGACGCTTTCGAGTTTTTTTATCCGATTTCTTATCTTATTGTATTACATTGTATCGTTTCGTATATTTTGATTTTATTTCATTGTAGACTTTTATTATTATAAATATCGACTTCGTGACGTGTTATTTTTTTTTCCGTTCCTTGCATTATACAATGATATATTTATGCTTCTTTCCTTGATTCTAATTATTATTATTACGGTTTTAGAGAGTGTGAGTCGTTACGTATACACGTTATTATAGTTAATATATATTTTAAGCGATTAATGATATTTTATGTTATCTTAGTTTAGTTCGTTAGATTGTTATTAAAAGCGATTTGTCTATTTAGATGTTTAAGATACGATAGTGGTTATTGTTATTAGTTAGGCCAATAGTAACAAATTCACATCAATTTTATTATGATATCGGTTTTTAGAGAGTGTCGGATTTTAGTATACACGTTAAAATGAGTTTATTGTTATTAGTAGATGTTTCCTATCACTTTTCCGTTGATGTCTACGGCTATACGCGAAATTTTTCTATATAGTGTATTCATTCCTCTTTTCCTTCCGGATTCTCCGATTCATTAGTGCCGTATACCGATGGACGACATATTTCTATGGATTTATTTTTGCTGTATTAATTCGGACAATACTCACAAATTTACATAAATTTTAGTATTATTTCGGTTTTTAGTAGTATGGCTCGTTATGTACTTACGTATACACGTTATTATAGTTTAATATATTTTTAAACAATTTAATGATATTTTATGTTATCTTACTTTAGTTCGTTACACTTTGTTATTAAAAGTGGTTTGTCTATTTAGATGTTTAAGATACAATAATGGTTGTTGTTATTAGTTGGGACAATTGTAAGAAATTTACATCAATTTTATTACGACGTGTGGTAGATTTTAGTTAATTTTTTTTTCCGTCTGGCCATTTAATTATTTTGTTATACAATGACGTTTAGTGTTATCTTGTTTTTAAATTCGATGTTCCACATTAAATGCGTGTCCGTTTAATATTGCTTCGGTGTAGTACAACGTAATATACTTCATGCTACGTTATAATACAACGTATTAAGTATATTATACGGAATATATTTATCACATTCGGTATAACACAACACATGCCATGTCATGTCCCGCATTCTCTATTTATGTCTTTGAAAAACACCTTATGATAATGTATAGTTAATGTTTGAGAGCTTTTATGATTCCTTATAGTCTTTCTTCATTTAAATCTGAATCGCAACATATACCACACAAAAAGCACCCTAATTACATCCAGCCGTCTGGAATGGCGTCGATCGTGCATTTTCTTGCGGTGTCTGGATACTAGTATATATATATAGTAGCCGAGTGCAAACAACCATTGAGAGAACCACTTTCCAAGTAAACACGTACGGGATAAACTTAAGCATTTAGCTAACTCCACTCTGTCGGAAATTTTTTACTATAATGGTTAATAACTACCGATCTCAAATTTATTTTAACGGAAATACGAAACTCAATTTTAATCTTAATAAATAAGAAATTGACACGTATACACACAATCTTTTATGTCGTGACAATTGTCTGTTGAGTATGACCTTAATAGCCAACAATTTGAGAGCTTGTGGTATCCAAAGAAATACATAAATATTTTTGTGAAAGGAAATACATAAATAAATAATTAGGAGAAAGAAATCGATACGTGAAACAACAAAGGATAGGGAAGTGCAATCAATAACACAATAATATTATTCTCAAAAAAAAAAAAAAAAAAAACCACACACACATATTGCATACAAGTAAATAAGATTGTCACACAATTGTTAAAATCAAAATATAGGTCAAATATGCCAACAAGGCATTTACACAGTGGGATGTGCTGTGGTCATTAATCCGAAGGTTTCGGATTCGAGTCCTATTAGAGACAAAAATGTGCGTGTGTGTGTAAAATATAAATAAAAAAAATATTGGTTTCTACTTTCTCACTCTAGACTGTTGTGAAAATTACTATTATTATATTACGCATCAATATTCTTAATTTAAGAGGGAAATACCTATAAATATATTGCCTACTTTTCTACATCTTAAAATGGATGGGAACATTAGAAAATTAGATGGGTGGGAAATGAATTTCCGGCTCAATTTTGTTGTTTTATAAGTGATTATATAGGATTATATTATAGGTATGAATTTGTTCCTTTCTATAATTGAGTAAGCAAATCAAATAATAGGTTTTGGATAAAATTTTGAATAATTTCCTACATCAAAGTCTCCTTGCGTGAACCAACTACTATCCATTAGACTTCACACGATACAAATTTCTCAAACACCATTCAACGGATCGGATTAAAACGATATTGTTTGAAAGAAATTTATTGGTAAATGTCTTATCTCTCGAGTAAAGTGAATTTCTGTGAGTATGGCCTGCAAATCGGATTCTGGATTAATCGAAACAATGAGTTTCGGATACCGGAGACTTTAAGAAAAGAAAAAAAACAAAAAAACAACAACAACAACAACATGTGAGATGTTATAGATTTTATGTTACTATGCTAAATGTTTATCTTCATCGGTACTCAGAATATTATGTCATTATTTATATTTTATCTCAATATTAGTAATATTTAAAACTTAAAAAGGTAAGAGGCCTTTCCATGGTGTGGCATACTCATGTGCTCCTTTAAATATTGTTACTTTCTTGTGTATAGTTTACCGTTGTTAAATTTTTTTTCCTTAAATTTTTTTTTTCTTAAATTGAAGAATGCGGAAAAAGATTTGATATTATATAGGGGTGAGGACGAGAATCGAAAATTGGTAAGCTATGTCACTTGGCTATGTCTGAAAATATGAATAGGGAATGAAATAAGAACACGCAATGACGGAGATAGGATTTCGTTCGGGAAATACAATTCAAAGTATAATATGACGGAGCAATGCAAACAATCCGTAATGTGTTATGTCTAGGAGTGTAATCGAGTCAAATCAAGTCGATGTTGTCTAGGGCTCGAACTCAACTTGACTAAAGTACTTGGGTTCAAAGCTCGTCTCAAGCTTGATTGAGACTTAAAAAGACAAGATCAAACTTGAATCTCGACTTGTATGCTTGATTATGTTCTTAGAATTCATTTAATTATTATAAAATGTAAGAACATCGAACTCGACTTGTCAAATACTCGACTAATAAATTTTTTTTTTTTATTACATAATATAATAATAAATTTATAATTATAATTAATTAAATTAGTAATATTTAATATAGCTCGATTAATTAAATTAGTATTATCTATTCGATTAATATATTTTTAAGCTTGAGATTGACTCGACTAATTATTCGAGTAGCTCGACTCAGTTTAAAACTCGAAAAAAAAAAATCAAATCAAAGTTAAATACTTTTATGAGACAAATACGAGTAACTCACGAATAGCTCAATTCACTTGCATCACTAGTTAAGTCATTATTTAAGTTGAAACTCAATCCCTGCTCGGCTTATTCATGTGGGTATAAGCATGTTTTTAGAAAATCAATGAATAAAAAGTTTAATTCTCTTCCGATCTTGCCAAATCAATTAAAGTATCGAAAAGTTATTCACCACGAATTTTCGAATGTTCCTACCAATTTATTCACTAAAGATGTTTAATCACTATATTATGTAGACATTTTTGAAGAATAGTGTATAATTTAATTTAATATTTTTATTTATTTAGGTTACGCCAGTTCTTAGTCGTACCGATACGATCAGAATATGACACTTACATTATCTAATGTTTTATTATTAATCTAACGTGTTGTTTATCCATGCACGACTCAATATAAAATTGTTTCTGTATTAAAAAATGCCTCGTTCGCTCAAAAAAAAAAAAAAAAAAAGCCTCGTTTTGTTTAATTGATAGCATGGCAAATTAATGTATAAGTCAATACACGTGGTGTTGACATTCGACATTTATTTGAATTATATGGGGAGATTAATTATATATGGAGTTAATTCAGGCATGAATACACCCAAATTATAAAATATGTATTGTCTTTTTTTTTAATATTTAAAATAAGTATTGTCAACATGAAAACTTTTCTTCTTCTTCTTCTTCAAAAAAAAAAAAAAAACCCTTGAAAACTTTTCAATCATATATATATACGATTTAAATTCGACTAATGAACAGTATATATGATAAGTATATTTACTGATTAAAAGGACATCATTTATACTTATACAATAAATGAATTGGAACTTATTTTTTCCCAAAAATAGAATTACATCATATTGTTTTTAAATCTTATTGATTAATTAATGACCAATCTACAAAACTTGTTTTTTTTTTTTTTTTTTTTTTTTTTTTTTTTTTAAGGAAATACAAAACTTGTTTAATGACCATTTTAAATCATATCCCATGATCACACAAGAATACAACCATATCCACATTATGAGAGATCATTTGAGCCTACGGTGTCCTTTGAGCTTTGTTGATAAGTTTATTTTCACACCAATGTTATTTTTAAAGGAGCTTTTAAAACCACCATGATAAATCTTTCATTGTGTTTAGGGGCACATTAATACATAATTTTTAAATATTATTGAGATGTCTCAATTAGATTTAGTATGGCGTCCTTAAAACATATTTTAAAAAAAAAATAATAATATTCGTTAACAAAACTTAAATTAAAAAGGTTAAAATTTTGATTACATGATGTACACCACAGACATCAAGTAATACATGTTCAATAAATAATTACACGTGTTATGTCTTACATATTCGATTTATGATTAATGTTGTATGTACATTTTTTACAAAGAAAAATAGAGGCAATCAGAAGCAAGAACTTTTATCAAGGGGTACATAACGATTACTCGATTAACCAGCATTATGACTATTTTTTTTTAAAAAAATATAATCTTGATCAATGAGTTTTACAACATGATCAATAATTTAAGTGTGTTGCATCACTCTTGTTTGAGTGTTTGTGACAGTAATATTTATTTTTATCCGACATCACACCAAACCAAAGTAGCACAACAAGGTTACGGGTGCATCTCATAAGTTCATTTCAACGAATTATTTATTTTACATGTTACGATAATATTTTTTTCCTAATGAAATCTCTATTTAAAGTATAATACATCAAAATTCATACAACGCATAGTTTAAATTAAATGAAACTACTTAGAATGCATAACTCAAATATTTTATCCTTTACATATCCGACTAAAGAATATGCTAGAGATAAGGTGCATATTTAGAATTCTTTTGCATATAGTCGCAACATATTTATAACTTGGTGGCAAGAGTCCTCAAAGTGGTACAAAGAACAAACACAATCAATGGAAAGGAAAGAGAAAACTTAGAGCCTATGCTACATCAATATCCCAAGCGAGCCTCAAGTCCTTGTAACGTTTGAACGCTTTTGACAGGAAGACGTGAGTAGGCGGACGTACACAAAGCGGATGGTGCGTTACTTTGTTACGCCAAAACCAAATACCATAGACGGTCTCTCAGAAAAGATAAGGCCACTGTTTGCTTATCTGGCGGTTTCTCGACAGTCCCTTCAGATTGTGTAGAACTCACTCATGGTATCTTCGGAAGAGAAAAATGTATTTCTTTGACTAGGCCGGAGAGCTTGATGCTAAATGTTTTGGGGCCACATGCAGTCGCGTAAAGCGTGGAGGGGGGGATTACTCTTTCTCTTGGCAAAAATGACAAAGGGCCATACCGGTTATGTGTTGGTGTGTTAGGAAGTTGTTCACCAAAAGAGAGTTATGGCAGATTTGCCATAGGAGAAATGTGTACCTCAGAGGGCCTTTTAGGCTCCAAACTAGACTCCATTCCTTTGTGTTTTGAGACATATTCCGATCCTCAGTCAAGTATGTGTATGAGCTATGAACCGTATATTTGCCATCATCCGAGGGGGCCCCATATAATAATACCATCTTTCATCCTAAGTGCATGCATGCGAATTTTTACGATGATAGAATATAATTTTACATCATTGATAATCATGGTTGAAAATTAATAAGTTCTAAACATCGATCGATGAAGTGATATACTGACACATATTACTAGTAAATGGTTATGCAACGTAGTTTCTCTACAGAAATACTACGGTCATTACCATTTTGTTACAATGAGTTACATGACACACTTATTCACAGATGATCATGACGTAGGTCTTATTGATTATCACGTAAGCCGAACAAACGTGTTATATGTCATTCGTGTGGCACACCGGTTATACCCGTAGTATGAGCCGTTTCTCTATTATGTCACCAAAACAATAGTTATTCCATCTTTTTGTTATAATATAGTCAAAGTCAAACTATTTCTACACTTAGGTTATCACGGGATCCTTACATTATGTTGGGCCGGCTGATCACATGTAAGCCTAAAATGTCATAGTCATAGTTGGCCCAATATTAATAAGTGGTACCACCTTATTTTTTTTTTACTTTTAGGCCTTTTGGACCACTGCATAACGTGATTCCTTAGAGTAAAGCGTGTTAAGCCCAAATATTATGAAAATGAGCTTTCTAACGTAAGTATATTATTTAAATGAAAATAAAAATACTCTATTTTTTACCCGGAAAATGTTTATTCTGTTTGGAAAGAAAGTTGCATGTTATGCTTTTTAGTTCATAATACAAAAACTAATGTTTTTTTATTTTTAATATGGAATAAAAAAAAAAAATGCAATAGTGGTACAACGTGTAGTTTACTTGTATGAAATGGGCGTATAAGTGTCTACACTTACACAATCGATCGTTAGTCTCCGTGAGTAAACGCATTCCATTGTTTTCATCTCTCTTTTAGTGACAAAACGTTCAACCGCTTTTGTAAATGCAAAATTACTCTGTCATATAGTCATCATTTCTTTATTTAAAACTTACTTCTATTTACTCTGTTGTATAGCCAACGGATCGGGCATCTTTCAATAAATTTGGCCCACTTTCAATAAAATAAAATAAAAAAAAAAGTGTTTTGTTAAGTTTGCAAAGGACGTTTCAATTAAAACTATATGTATATACATATGTTTTCAACATCACCATTACAAGGGAATTGTTTAACCTACTATCTTTTATGGGAAATGGAAAGAGTTTTGAAACGATCAAGTACATGCAAATATAAATTTATGAATATGTCTTTAAAAGGTTGATTTCCAACAAGGGAAAAATTATTATAATATGAGTTGTTAAATTTTGAACAATTCAAATTATGAGCCAATAAATACATGCAGTAGTTTCAATGATAATTTATTTCTAATGCCCTCAATGATATTTGATTAATGATTTCATTCAAGTTTGTAAAGTATATATAATTATATGTTGTTCTTTCAGGATATATTAGTAAGTTGTTATCGAATTATTTATATACCTACAATACCTTCTAGCTAGTCTATGCATTGGATATTGTAACCCAATATGTTTTTGACAAAAAGATTTTTTATTTTATTTTTATTTTTATTTTTATTTTTATAGCTGGAGTTTGGAATAATTTAAAGAAATTATTTTTACTTTAAAATGCGTCCAACATGTCGGTCAAGACTTGAGAAATCAGAGAAGCAGTGGTCTCGTCGGCTGTGCTTATTAAGCTTCTTCCTTGTCTCACTTGTATCAATGCTTCATTAGGCTCCAAAACATGCACATTATTAACCTTTTCTAAACCATCCATTGTTTCTTCAACCTTTACCACCTTCATTCCTTTCTCTTCTTGTAGCACACTCAAAAACATGGCCAAGTCGATTCGTCCCACATACTGCAAACTACGGACCTGGTTCGTAGAATTAAGCAACCGGCTTTTGCCTTCTTCCATAAACAGTTCGCCTCCCTTTACTCTCGTGAAGCTCAGGTCTTTTTCTTCTTGCAGCCTTGTGTAGTTGTTGAACCGACTACCCAAGCATGCATCAATGTCTACTCCTGCACTGTCTTTCAAATCTGCTACTTCTATTGTTTTACCTTCTGAGTAGTATAACAACTGTAACGGCTGATTACACCTATCAGGTCGCTTCATTTTCTCAGGGAACTGGATAAAATAAAACCAAAAAAAAGTTGTTTCGTTATGCAACAGAACATGATAGGAACACTTCTACTATCTCCAATGTTTCATTTTTGCACTTTTTCCCTTCATCTACATTTTCAATCCAGAGTGTTACGTGTCCAACAACCAGCATTGAAGGTACAACTGCTCCAACCAATAAAAAAAAAACCTTGACACGTGGCAAAAATTGACTGAAAATGTAAAAAAAAGAATGTATAGATGAGAGATAAAAGTGCAAATACGAGTGTGAAATTCGTGAAACAAAAAGAACAAAAGCTTATGTATAGGTATCTTAATAATGAAATCAAGGAAAGAGAGAGAGAAGATAAAAGCAAGAAAAACAGGTTACAAGACCTACCAGCACATACTTTGGCTTTAATATTCTGAGTAGAATTTCAGCTTTCCGCATCCTTGAAAGGCAAATTAAAGGTATAAAGACAATAAACCTCAGGCAGAAATGAATAACCATCTTCCACAAGGCTGAACATTAGTCAAAAGACAAAAAAGGAAAAAAATATATATATACAAACTTACTACTTACGTCATTCCAGAAAGAAATGAACATTGAAGGACTTTTATTGCCATCGACTTGAAGGGTAAAAATGCTAATTCCGCATTCACTCCATCCTGAATTGCAACATAAGAATCAATTATTAGAATTTTACAAAAATGGGACCCTTTGGGAGCCGTATCCCATAAAAATACAAGACAAGTCCAAAGCATGAATACACACATCCATTATTAGTAAAGAATTCTCGTCCCCAGACCAACGCCGGAGGAGATGAACAGCCGGTCCTAGTCTCAAGCTCCAGTGAGGACAGAAAATTACGCAGGGTTCCTGCCATGTCATTCTACGAGCAAAATTCAGTTTCATAATAGATTCAATTATACAGCTCCCTCTACTACTATCTGCGTGTCGTAATATAGTTCTTTTTTGAGGTTTTAACACAGATTAAGAAAGTAGATGAATGTCATAAATTTTAACCGAAAAAGTCTAAAATCCCATTTGACTGTCTTTAATACAATAGTTGTAAAGGTAATGCAAAGTGATTGGATGGATTAAGCTGATGGTAGGATGAAGAAAAAGTAATTAATGCTTTAATGGTATGCTGAAAAAACTTATATTTATTATAGGACAAACGACAAAGACAGAGGCAAAAAGACCTATAATAAGAGACATTAGTACTATTTTAAGACAAAAATGAGAAGAATTTGATTGTGATTACTACTGAATGAATAAAATGAGATAACATCTGAGCGAGGAGGATGGACATTACAAAAACTCAGGCGAATGAATTGTGGGAAACAAGAACAGCCTTTTCTCTTTCAGGAGCTCCAAGTGACCAAATAGCGGTTGACCAGAGTACAACTGTAGATCAAATTAAGATGCAAAGAAAGAAAAGAATAATAGACGGTTAATATAATAATCTTTTGGCTGTGATTTAATTTCACAAACAAAATCTTTCTTAAGAATTACGAAGGGGGATCATACCAAATCTTTCCGCTCTTCGCATAACCACTCAGGTATGACATTCAGAAATGCAAATAACTCCTCCGCAAATGAGGAAAGCACATATATGGGAACCTGCACTAAGTAATGTAACAATGAATATGATACGAGAAGCGTTCCACTTCATATCACATTAAACTAACCAACAAAGAAATTGGTCCTACTCCATAGTCCATAAATGCTTAATATCGATACAAGCGAAGGGATAAGAGCTTTTTCAAAAGGAGAATAATCATCAATGATCGAAATTCCACACACACAAATATATATTTCAGCACATGTAGCAATACCGAATAAATATTGAAGGAAAAAGTTGCAGTACTTTCACATCCAATGACTTGAGCAAACTGGCAATTTTTTCCAATAGTTCCAAAACAATGCCAAGCCGTCCAATGGGAATTAAAACTGAGCCTCCAGCCTTGATAGACTCTAATGAACATGAGCACAAAAAGGCCAACTTCTCAGATTCTTCTGAACTATCTTCTTTCTTAACGAGCAACTCAGCCAATATTTTATCATCAACACTACAATGAAAATCACAAGTTAACCTGGATTTGCTCCACACAATTTTTAAGAGAACATAACTAAAAACAAAAGAAAACAAAAAACAAACACACACACACACACTTGAGGCTGCATGAAGGCATAAGGTGAATCTATAAAAAATCATTTGCAGCAGAATTTTCAAATCAATAAAGTACACAATCTCTAAAATTCTACACTACATGTACTGCACGAAATACATATTCCCTATTCAAATTATAGGCTGTGAAGATTCTAATGCATTCCACATTTCCACTTTGAATATTGTGTAAAATAGGTGTTTGAATCGGTAAATAAAGAATATGTTATATAAATAATAATTGATACAAGTGCTCTAAGGAATGTACATGAACAACACAGCTGACAAGTGTATGTGAATTACCTCTGATCTAAGAAATCATTATCTTCAAAGCAGGTGTCAATATTCTTATCATGCTCATCCCCAAAACAACAAGCAGTAGAATCTGAAAATAAAACTACATCACTTCCCCTGAGAGCATTATAATCAAAACCCAGTGATGCTCCTTGTGCAAAAGAAGAGGCTGATATGTACGAAACACTTTGCTTTGGACTGACTATCCTCCAATTAGAAGTGCCTATGTCCAAACCAGAGCTGAAAGCCTGTATGATCAAGGTGCCATTGTAGCAGGCTTCTTCAGCATATTTAAGAGACTGCACTTTTTGCATGCAGTACTTCACATCAGCTGCACTGAGTACATTCCAATATTACTTACAACATGACTAAGAACAATCTAACGTAACAAAGACCTATTCACATAAAAAATTAGAATAGTGATGCGTCTCAGTAGACATCCTCGTATCACAAAGATACATTTACTGACAACATTGCCCTGCACTGCATTTCATTGGACGAAATAAAGTTGCATAAAGGACATTAGGAATTAGGAAGAATAACACATTTACAGGATCTTCCTCAAATCAAAATTAAAAAATAAATAAATAAATAAATAACACACATTTACATGATCATTTTTCTAGGAGTAAAACTCACACAAAACAGAAGCAATATTAGAGTAGAGTCTCACTAGCATCTCAAAGTAGCTGACAAAAAAACGGATTGAACATGTTCTCTAGGTGTCATGCCATACGGCACTAATGGTTTACTGTTAAAGAACAACATTCAAATGGAGCTCCGTAAGATACGTTAATAGCAATACCTGTACAATGGCATCCAGCCACACAGCTCTCTTCCATCTTCACCTGAAAGTATCTGCCTCAGTGTTGATGGAAGTGATTCAATCGCATCCCACTTCATCCATACAGGTGCACTAGGATCTTCAGGTCCATAAAATTGTCTGAACTCCTTGTGCATTGTAACAAGATCCTCCATCATAAGTTGAGCAAGTTTCATGGTTGCTTCAGTAGCATATACCTAAACATTCATCACAAGTGCCAAAACAGTAAAATTAAAAGTTAAAAGTCCGCATGAAG
This sequence comes from Gentiana macrophylla, assembly GCA_026214975.1. Taxonomy (NCBI): domain Eukaryota; kingdom Viridiplantae; phylum Streptophyta; class Magnoliopsida; order Gentianales; family Gentianaceae; genus Gentiana; species Gentiana macrophylla. Next base: position 15,773 of record JAOBSW010000742.1, on the reverse strand, counting down.
CAAAAGTAAGATTCTAAGTAAATTGGAAAAAACAAAACCGAATCACCTTAGCAGAGAAACCTTTGACGCGAGTAAGAAAAGGTAATGCAAGCATACCCATTGGGCTTGATATCAATATTACATCAAAAGACGAAGCATCCCAAAGTTTCAAATGCTTGACGACTTTGTACCATGGTACAGCATGAATCAAACTATTTCTGTCAAGTGGCTTATCTGTCTTCTGCCCACCATTTATTAAAATCTCCGAATGAGAAGAATTACAAGATGCACAAGCACTAGTCTGTTTATTTTGCAGATCATCCACATCGCTTGGGACAGGATAGAAGATAGAAAGATCGGAAAGGTCTATTGGGCAGTCGAACAAAATCCGAAACTCACATATGTCAAGTATGTGGCAAGGAGGAAAATGATACCCCTTACCTTCACTCAAGCATGACTGCAATCAGGAAACAAAATAAATCATTCAGGGATACATGGAAAAATACCTCGCCTCTATTCTAAAGTGGAGGAACAAATGGACAAAGATTTTGTCCAAAAATTCCATTAATGACATTCCTTACCCAATGAACTCTTTAGTAATCCAGATAATTGCAAACAAAAGGAAAACATTAAGGTATCAAAATAGACAATAGAAGGAAAAACTCACAAACTTCATATTGATCGACGACCAAAGCAGGGAGCCTTGCGCAATTAATAAAAATTTCTCTAAAGAAGAAGCAGAAATTGGGTTGAAACAGCAATACTGAGCTCCTTGTAAGTGCTCCTAGGCAGAGATTGTTGTATACTGCTCCACCTTTGTCATCTGACTGGCAGCACCATTAACGAACAAGCCCATGTATGCCGAGAACAGAGGACTTTGACGTTACTAGGGGGAGGAGGAGGAAGAGAAGTCGTCAGATGCGGTGGAACCTAAAGTGAGGGGTGGAGAGCTGAGAAATGACAGTGGACGGAATTTCACTAATCCCTAAACACCATTGAGAAAAATACATATACAAATGTAATGTTTGTGTAGTAGGTTATCGTATTAGGGAACAAGGAGAATAATATTTGATTTAGTAAAAGCAGGCAGGCATATATTGAGAATCCATTACCTGATTAATATTGGAAGAACACACTCATAACAATAAGTAGCAGAGAAGTTCTTTGACAGACAAAAATGACTACTATAAACTGTCTACACTCTGCTAGATCATTCACCTTCTTCGTATTTCCATGTACTTAGAATGACTGGTATTTATGGTTAGTAGTAAACATATTTACTTTTGACAACATTTTCTGTAAACACAGCCATAACTTTTTCTTCTCAATTTTTTTTCTTCTTTCTATAAACTACATTACATAATGCAAGTATAAGAAACCAAGTCTAGGAGGTTTACATGTAAAGACATATTTAAGAACGCATACATAAACACCAAGACATCAATCTTACTGCTGGTCTCCCTTATAAACATGATGTTCACTATTTCTTATTCATTAATCGCAGAACGAAGATCCCTAGAAGCATGCTTAACATCATAAGAATGCAAAAAGCACGGTTTTTTTTCAAAATTTTCAGTCTTTACTATGTAATTACAGTTTAAAGTTATCATGCATTATATGTAAACAAACAGCCCATATATTTCAACCCTATAAACTCCTATAGTGCATGCCAATACACATGTCAGGTAAAAACAACACACCAACATGTTATAAACACGAAAAATTGGGTATAAATTCATCCCATTATTCAATGCCATACAAAGGCTTAATTCTCTTCTGAAAAAACAGGGAAGAAGAGCACACAATTAAGTATAACCAACACCTGGAGAAAGAGGAAAGCAAAAAAGCCTAGCTAACTTCCGAGCAAATAAAGACCAATAAAAGCTCCTGCAACAATTAGGCAAACAGAGCAGAGTTAATAGTAGGACTACTAATAAAGCAGAAAACTGCGATTTTAACAGAACAGAAATTACACTTACACAGCGGAAGAGCAGAGTTGAAAGCAGAGTTGAAAGCAATAGTGGATGCTCAATGGTAAAGCTATCACCCCCGATATACGGTAGGACGTAGAAAATGTTTCGGCTTTAGGCAGAAAGAATATTTGGGCCGGTCATCATGCAGAACGATTGGGCCGGGCTAGGTTAACATCCATGAAAAGGCCGAACACGATTACATAATACATTTCCTTTCCCTCTTTCACAGAGTTTAGCGGCATTGTGGAATCAAAAAATTAAAAATTAAAAAAACAATTCTCAAAAAGAAAAAAAATTAAAAAATTGCCAACAATTTTCAAATTGCTATGTTGCTGCCACGTCATCTCCTTTCTTGTTTTCTTTATTTCAAGGAGGAGGAGAGAAGAAACTCTACAAAGTATTAGGGGGGTAATGGCAAAAATAACCCGTTTCACTAAAGTTTTTGGCAAAAATAACCCATGGTGATATTTTGACCATCATTTTCTTCCATTTTTTCCACAAATGCCACATTTCCATCTTAAGGCGCAGAATCCCTATTGGGTCACCTTCCCAAATAGGGTTTAGTTTGGATCCAAAAACACCTAAAACGCAAAAAATTTGATGGTGTTTCCTTCTTAAAAGCGCAAATATGGTTGATCATCCTTTTCGCTAATCCCGTAATGAAGTATACTTGAACAAGTTCTTCCTATCTAACTGTCGTAGTTGTCAAAAATAAAAATATTTTTTATCAGTCGTAGTTACATTTCCAAAACATTATTTATTGTGTTTTTCTGCCTCTACCCTTATTTATTAAATGGGTGAGGGATTGAAAACAATATTGCATTAATTATATTTAAAATGTGTTATTATCATTTTGATGTTAAATCAAAGCATTAAGTACTCTCTTTAATATGTGTGTTTTTGACAACTGCGACAGTTAAATAGGAACGGAGAGAGTTTTATTTTTTATTTTTTATTTTATTTTAATTTAGCTTGATAGATATGTCTCAAATGTAAGGGGCCAGAAATATGGTAAGTCTTCCCCGGTAACTTCATTTTTATGGAGTAACGGTGTGTTGCAATCTGGGCTATCAAAGCTGTGTAGTCTATATCGGTATACGTGTGGTCACTTCACAAATGTGGATTGATCGCACAAGACCAACCCTTGGAAACAGGAGTGAACAAAAATTAAAACCAAATTAACCGGTTAAACCAAATCGAACCAAACCGGAAAGGTATAAACCGTGGTTTTCTGGTCGGTGTTCATGTAACTAAATACCAAACCGTTTAATACAATTTGGTTGCAATTTAAAAAAATAAAACCGTTAAAACCGGACCAAATGGATTTTATATATATATATATATATATATATATATATATATATATATATATATATATATATATATGTATGTATGTATGTATGTATGTATGTATGTGTGTATGTATGTGTGTGTGTGTGTGTGCGTATCTACATCTATTAATACTTTTAAACATCAATGTGTTTTTTAGGTCCAAATCAACTGGTTTAAACTTTGTATTTATAATGCATTAATGATCAATTATTAATTTCATATCCTAAAGATTCAAATTTTTAGGTTTGACATCTTGTATAAATAAATGCATTTATAGACATTAGTTTTATAGTATAAGTTTGTCATTTATTTGCTTATAATTAAAATATGTTGGACAATAACATTGTTGAGATAATCAAAATCAGAGCTGGTGTTTTGGAGGAAATAAAATGACAAATATGTTCTAACTAAATGAAGCTCAAAACTATATCACGTGTTTTTTTTTCATTTGAAACGTGTGAAAGTTACCCCTAAAAAAAATGTGTGAAAGTTAGCTACCTTCTATTTATCTCTCGTTTACTTATGAAACAATTGCATTCCTCCTTAGACCTTACTCAAAATATTATTTTGTCTAATTGATTTTGAGATTTATATATGTTATTCAATAATATAATAATTAGTTCATTATTAGTATTTTTTGAAGTTGATGATTCGTTGATGATTTGAAATGAGTAAAATATGATTCTTTTATTATCTTGTCTGTCCCAAATTTGGGAATTCAATTGTAGGTGTCGAGTTTGTTGTGTCGGATGGTGTTGAAGAATCATTGGTTTTTGGATCTTTAAGATTCAGTTGGATTTACCGACATAATAGTACTAATGTATTACATATATTATCATTTGTAGTTGCATACAATTTGTGATTTCCTATCAATAAATTTAATTGTTAAAGAAAACCGTAAAAACCGAAACCAAGCCGAACCAAACCGGATCGAATAAATGGTTTACGTCTTAAAACCGTTCTAGTTTGGTTTTGAAAATTAGAAATCGTATAAAATGGTTCGGTTTTAAAAAATGAAAAAAACCGGCCGAATTGGATCATGTTCACCCCTACCTGGAAATATTGATTAATGTTATATATGTAAAAATACATTTCAATATATTTTTCTATATGAAAGATTACAATGGAAGAAACATACTACATCCGTCCCACTAAAAGTATCTACTACTTTTTGGAGAAAAAAAAATGTCCTATAAAAAATGTTTATTTAGAAAATCAATAAATCACTTGATGTATTTTCCAAACATACCTATATCTTAAATTTAATGTTTGTCTGCTAATTTTATGGAAACAAGCATTTATTATGAGATGAAGTTATATATGTCCGCATGGCCACTACGACATTTTTGCGCAAGGCAGAAATCACTAATTGTGCTTTTTTGAAGTTACATACTTATCGATTCGAATTCGGCCGAGTAAATTTTTTTTGGCTTTTATCGATTCAAGTTTTTTTTGGGCCTTTATAATAAGTTGGATCTACTCGATTTTTTTTTTTCTTTTAACGAAATATGTAATGTTGATTTTTTTTTCCTTTTAACGAAACATATAGGTACAAAAATTAAAATACTCTTTAAATACAATTAATGAAAATATTAGAAAAAAAATAGTTTAATAGTGATTGATAGATAAAAGAGGTGGAAACAACTAGGCCCAAAGTTTGATTTCGACTAGCCAACTCACAAGGTTAATGAAGAATTAATAATGAGACCGGAAAATTAGGCACCACAAACGATCCTAAAACTTCGAAATCTAAAACATCGAATATTGACAAAACTTGAATGTAAATATGCTCTCCCAGATATAGATTGACGTGGTGCATCTAGCGACGTTAAAAACATAAAACACAAAAGGTAAACTCAACATTGCGTATGGGTCCGATGTTTAGGACTTCCAGCCTCCCAAGTTAGAGGCCTTGAAATATCAATAAATTAGCCGCAAAATATGTTATTTGTTATAAAACTAAGAAGATAATGGAGGAAGAACAAGAGGAAATGCAAGTATAGAAGAAGGGAAAATTGCTTGTGTATTATTCCAATGATATAAGGGGATTTATAGTAGAGATTACAATGTGAACACAATAATCTGAATTAATCACAAATCTACTTAAATCAATCGTAATAATAGATGATCCATCAATGATATTATTTCATAACACTCCCTGGATATCTATTATTTAAACATACAACAGAGATATGATATGCGCCATTAAAACCTTACTAAGAGAAACCAATGGGAAAAAATCTTAGTTAAGGAAAAGAGTACATATTTATCTCGGTTGATTTACTCTCACGAACCAAGCGTCAATTTCGATATTTCAATTGCCGCATCCCAATGCTCTTCAATGGTCTTTCAAATGTTGCGATCGACAATTGCCTTGATAAATAATTATCGGTTGACCGGATCATTTGCAGACATCAATCTCCTCATTCTTTTGCAAATCATGAGTAAAGAATAACTTGGGTGAAATATGTTTTGTTAATCTCCATTAATATAGCCTCACTTCAATTGAGATATGCAAGATGCATTGTCTTCATGCAATTAAATAATTTCCATTCTCATCTGTAGACAATGTCTCAATTAATTGTCTCGATCGTAGTTGCATAACGTATATGTCATGTACTATTAACTTTGCTAGAAAAACCCAGGTGGAAAAAAACTAGACAAGGTAAATAGTTCATGTCATATCGTTTCTATGTCTTGCAATCGATCGTTCTCATTAAAAACCTTTAACTAAGAAAACCTTTGGGAAAAACTTGGTTAAAGGGAAAAGAGTACAATCATTGGTTTTAAGACCAAATCCACACAAAAAGTTTTGAAGTTGTCGCTCTTCCCGCCGACAACAATCTTTCAAATGTACACATTCCATTATTATAAACACTTATTATCCAAAACCGATGTAGAATAATCTTAGTGAACAAATCTATGAGATTGTCACTTGAGCGTATTTTTGCATATCACTCTTTTTAGAGTTTATTGGATAGTCGAATGTAAGGGGCTAATAAGCGTCATTCCCACTACTAACTTGTGCAACACATGCAACACAATCAACAACATGTCGGCTAAATAATGAGGGAAGTAATATAATCGAAATTTGCATGCATATATTTCCACTATCATGCATCGTAATTCCTTAAAATTTATGACATTAACCATGCATTACTTACATATTCCTTTCTCAATAGGAATCTACTCAATCTGTCATACTACATTCAACATGAATGATAACGACCTTAACCATATGCATGTTGCGATTGTCATATTAATTCATTTCTGAAATCCACCAAGGATTTTCATATCAATATTAATGTCTAACGACCCGTAAATATACCGTCATGACATAAAGTTCTTGCTGATATATTAGTTAGCGAATATTATATTATCTATAATGGGAGAATATATTTGATCATTAACAAACAAATATTTCCAATTCAAACTCAACCTCAATTGCTTATTTCATTTTTACCTAGTCTCGAGTGTTTATGGCACTCTGCGAATGACTTATCTTGGATCCGTATATAATAATAGCAATTAAAGAGGCAAATATGTCGTCGGCGACTATTATATTTTATTATAATTTCTCCCATAAAATTCATTGCTAATTCGATATTAGCATAAACCAATTCCTTATCAATGTATGGATTGGTTGTTCCAACCCCAATATTTAATCATTTGATGCACGTGCAATTTTTGTTTTGGGGTTTTAAATCACAAGACGAATCTCTTTAAGAGATTTCATGAGTGATCGAATATCAATAATAAATTGATCATTCTTCCGCGATTTTTATCTTTAACACCGATCGGTCTTCTACGCTTACGGCGTGGCGAAATATTTTTAATCATCTTTGTTGGTGCATTTATAAATAATCACTCATTTAATTTCAATATAGGCATCTCGGCATATTACTTGTTAAATACTACAAGTAAGATTATTTTCATTCGATTAAAACCGATGCGTGGAAGATCGTTTATCTTGTTAAAATTTCTCGGCATTCTTTTATTCTAACATGAGATTTTCTTTATCTCCCCCTAATGCCGAGAATCGATCTTCATCGAACATGTAGCACCGAGCTATACATTGATGCTTTTTTTTATTCGCTTCATGCGATTTACACATATAAAACATAGTGGTTTCAATTAAATATCTCATTCTATGAGATTTTTGAAAGCAATATCTCTCTTGCGCTTCATGCGTTTAATATATCACTATGTGATTTTAGATTCTTCAAGAATCGTTCGAAAAAATTCACGTTATATTTAGAGAAATCACTAGAATGAGACAACGAACTTTTGGTTCGTTTCTCCCTCTTTCTCGGAAAATATTTGATATATGCAAAATGTGCATAATCTACCCTTCGTGGGTTTCATGTAAATGAATAATATATGAACTCATGGTTCATATATGTCCATATTTGTCACGAGATATAATGGATTTTCCTCCTCTCATGCTCGGACAACACTTTTTCACTATCGGTATCTAGAAAATTTGCAATTACCCGTGGCGGATTCAACATTTTAATGTTGTAGATCCTCTTATGCGGGTATCAAACAAATTTCTTTAATATTTTCCGATTTGGGAGAAGCATTATCTCCTTTAGAGATATTTTATCAATTCTCACAATGCTTATTAGGATGATTAAGTCAAGCATATTTTGAAATTAATAATAATATTCACAATTAAACAACACAATGTATCATGATTCCTAAGACAAGCAATTCATATGGGATTTATTACTAGAACAACTCAAGGAATCCTTGATAAGCTAAAAGTCGGTAAAAATTATATGTCAATAGACACTATATTACCAAAATGTGATCACTTACATAATAAATGGCAAAGAACTTTTCTCGACTAAATGCATGTTTCTATCGTATATTATGAATAGATAAATCATGCATTACATGAAACATAGTATTAAAGATGATTTGATCTAATAATGCGTTCAACTTCTCAAAAATAATGAGAATTCAAAATATTTTTTAAGAATTAAGTCATAGTCTATCAAATTCTAATATTTTAGTGAATTAATATGTTGAAATGAATTGTATATTGAAGAAATCTTCACCGTTGGTTAGAAAATTGAATTAGTATAAATCGATTTTCTACAAATTGAAATATCAATTGAAACGTGTGAAATCTATTCTTAAGCAAAAGGTGTATCAACTAAGATGCTCACGAAAATTGGCATCGAAAGATACATTTTAAGTTCAACACATTTAATCATTTTATTTAGCCATGTTTAAAATCAAAACGATCATTGAAAATAGAATAAAGTCTTATCAATAGACTAAGTGTAGAGCATCCAAAACAAAGAGTTTTGGATCTATAATTATTATTATAACACACTAACCCATATCATATCATTTTCAATGCAGCTACCATTTTACATCATTAACCCATATCATTATCAATGTAGCTGGAGAGTATTTTATATGAGTCAAAGAAGAATTCATCTTAATGCCCATAAATAAAACCAACCCATCATATATAAAAATCACCATTTTATTACTAAAATAGAAATTACCTCAAAATCACGTCAACTTAGAGGAATTACATACCACAACATAAAAGAATTACCAACCATCGAGCAAAGGATACAATCAACATACGCCAACTAACTTCATGTTGTGAAGCCTACTAACTTCAAATTGTGATATCAATGGCATATCAAAATCAACTAAAATATTGGCCTTCTCTTAATTAATATACCAAAATATTGGCCTTCTCTTAATTAATATATGGCCTTGTCTCAATTAATATATGGCATTATATGCCTTTTCTCAACTATGTCATGATTGTCGTTGTGAAAGGAAACATATTTTCCACGACCGCATCCACGACCACTTGCCTCTACACCAAGACCTCCAGGCGACCACGGCCATGACCAAAATTGGAATATTATGCCGTGGCCAAAATTCGATTATATTCACTCCAGAGAATGGATGGCACCAATATTGATTTTCAATAACAAATCTTTTTTTCTCAAATAACAATGGACATGCAGGTGAGATCAACTCATCACCAAAGAATATGAGTACAATGAGATCGAATATCTCTTGAGACATTTCTCGGGATATTGCCTTTGCCAGAGCTTTTCGCACTTACACCATATTATTTCAATCATGGTGCAATAAAAATGCCTGAATTAACCGATTTAAAATCTCGCATTCGCGAGTTGAACCAATCATGTATGGCTTTCGTTAAAACGACCAATCTCAAGTGGTTGAACCATTATTTCAAATGGTTGCACAAGTCGAACCTTTTTTTCAAACGGTTCCATACTTCATACGGATCTTTCACCGTTAAATAATCATAGTCGAACATTTTTTCAAACGGTTCCATAATTCATACATGGCAATATTAACGCTTGATCAATCATTCTCTGGAGCATGTCCTTTTGAATGGACTTAATGGCCTTATTTATTAATGTAATGACATGTCGGCATTATTTTTCAAATTCACTCATTTATGTGAATTTCATGTCCACTTTCGTCAATTCTCGACATGTCAACTTTTGTGAATTTTATATTCACTTTTACGAAGCTTTACATATTTAAATGAACTTCGTGTCCATTATATGCTCGTTCAATGTATTGATCATCTCCAAATAATCAAGTTTTTTCAAAATTGTCAAAGGACAAGACGCTATTACGTTAGGTAAAATTAAATTGTATCCATCTCATATAGAATATGGAATTGTATGGTAATATTTTAATCATTACAAAATAAATTAAACAAGCAAAATTTTACCTTAATATTTATTTCTTTCTTGGATCAATCTTCTCTCCCTTTCTCCTTTCTTTCTTGGATCATTCTTCTCTCCCTTTTTTTTTTTTTTCACACCGATTAAACTAACAATTTTGTTTCAACCATATCATCTTTCTCCTGGTGATATAATGCATCTGTCCAATATAAATGACGCGGTGAAAAATAATATAAAATTTTAGACAAGGCAAAAGAATTACACGATTTCCATAGTTCTGCTTTTTCAATCGAGAATCATGTATTAAATCGCACTACTCCTCATCAAAAATTAATTAGTTAAATCGCTTCCGAAAACTTTTGATTTATATTCATACATCCTGTTATTCCAAAAAAGATCAAATAAAGGTTGAACAAAAGTGTATAAATTATATTGCATAAAAATAGAATAGAGCTAATGAAACTATGAATTGAAAGGAGAGGCTCAGTGTGCACAAGTGGATCTTTTATGACGTTTCATATTCTAAGTAATATATAGATCTTAAAGATTCAAAAAGAATACTTCCCTTCGATTATTATATATGCCTGCCACATATATTGACGATTGATTTTGTGGTTCACCCTCGATCCTCTGTCATCAATATCATATTGCGGACGAGATCCACCTCCGTGATGATGCACCATTGATCGCCGCGAATTAGTGAGGTTGGTGATGACAAGATGAACAAGAAGTTTGTGAATCGGTGAAATTGTGTTTGTCAATTTACTGTTGAATGAGACTCGTGGTTGAGACTCGTCATTGATAACGTGTTATAAAACTAAGAAGATAATGGAGGAAGAACAAGAGGAAATGCAAGTATAGAAGAAGGGAAAATTGCTTGTATTATTCCAATGATATAAGGGGTATTTATAGTAGAGATTCTGAATGCCAACACAATAATCAAATTAATCACAAATCTACTTAAATCAATCGAATAATAGATGATCCATCAACGATATTATTTCATAACATTATTATATATATATTATTTTATTTTTATTTTTTATTTTGCATTACGTCTATTATTTTACCTACCGTAAAAGGATAAAAATAAAAATAAAAAAATGTTTGTTGACCTAAGTCAAAAAAAAAAAAGATACCTACCTTTTTTACCTTTATTTTACCTACCTTTTTTTTTTTTTTTTTTTTTTTAAAGTAAATTAAATTGTTTCCATTTTTTTTTTAGAAAGGCTCCAATAATCATAACCAAGGGCGGAGTTAGGATTTTCTTGCTAGGTAGGCTAGGGAAATATCTTAAGATGATCGGGTGGGCTGGATTAAGATAACTTAATATGTTAGACCGGATTATATAGAGATTTTAGTATAATTTTAGCACCCCTATGTCTTAAGGTGCCTCCGCCCTTGATCATAACGACATTTGATGATTTAGACAGGTGAAACAAATCAACTTTATGATATATTTAATTATTAATCTACACTGAATTTGAGTTTAATTGTAAGGTTTTATGAGTATATCACAAGCTAAATAAAATAATTTGATATTGTAAGTCTGAGGTTTATAAGTTTATTTTTCTAAGTTGTTTGTTGAGAAAATATATAACTTCCTGTTTTATTGTTTATGTGCAGATGATTAGAAACTTTGACATGTTTGAAGGATTGTTAAAACTCGGATTAAATACGAATGATCAAGAAAAGTAATGAGAAAATTGAGGAAGGGTAAAGCCCAATTTGACAAGGGTTGAGTAGTTTAGACCAAGATAGGACATTGACAAGGGTTGAATAGTACGTTTGGACCGAAATTGGACTTTGAAATCTGATAGGTGAACTTACAATGCAATTACAAAGGCCTTAATATTCATATATGTGATGCGTATAAATAATATCGCCACCGTTTAGTCCCGGAAATAGCCTCTCTGGCTCGTTATACCAGCGGAAGGTCCGCGACTACATCGTTGGCGACGCCAATGATACCAAGTCAAGGTCGCTGTCATCAAGCCCCGCCTAGAGCGTCACCATGACTAGGGGCCGGATCGCGACCTTGGACAAAAGGCCGCACAAGACTTGAGAGGAAACAGGGAGCAAGGGCAAGACAGGGCAAGACAAACGGAGCTGGCGGTCTATGCGACCCCAAGAGGTCGCCGCCGAGATATTTGATCCACTTGCAGTCCAGATATTTACTAGTTTACTTGGCTGTTAAGCAAGATCGGTGACTAAGCTGCTTAGTGACTTCTGTCTTTTACTTAGCTCTAAAGTTTTCTCTTCCTATAAAATGAATGCTTGTGTAACCTAAACAAGGGAGACATTCTAATACAAAAAGCAGGCCAAAGCTCTGCAAAAACACCGCCTCTCTCACCCTCATCCCATTGCCGCCGCATGCCTCCGGCTAACTTACATTTAATCACCTACAAATCACCCAGATATCCACTAAAGTCTCACCGTTGAGCCGCCGTGATGATTTCACCCTCATCAATTTGGATTGGACTTTTAGCTAAGATGTAGTGCTCGAAATAATGAATCTAACGATCTTGAATCACCCAAATCGATTTGTAAAATCAATTTATGATCAAAATACCTAAAACTAGTCCAATCCAACTCGTTGGGGTAGGCTTACACTTAGTAAGGTCGCAAGTTCGGTTATCGAGGTGGTGCCGACTTCAAGTTTTCTTGTCCTATAACTTGTAGCCGAAAACCGAACTGGATGAAAAACCAAACCATTAAGGGAACTGAAACCATTCCAAATAAAAAGCAGAAATTGGACCGTTTATATCCAACATGTAGAGGGAGAAAGATTGTAAAGTCCCACATCGGTAAAATAAGAGAATACTCAACCCTATATAAGTGTGAGACATAAAGGTCTTATCACATCGGGTTAGCCTTTTAGACTGCAAGACAGCGACGGGCGGTCTAAGCAGCTTGACCGGACATTTATGACTCATTTAAGCGCTATCAAGCCGAGGGTGCTGGGAGTTCTGAGAATGGTATTCGTGAGCCGACTATCGAGACGGAACTATCTGCCACCACCGCATAAGAAGACGGTGTAAGGATGACCTCTAGTTACCTCTGGTAGGGACGATCCGGAAACGATCTCGGCCGTCCTGTAGAGGCCTTGATCCCCTTATAAGGGGGGGAGAATGTAAAGTCCCACATCGGTAAAATAAGAGAATGCTCACCCCCATATAAGTGTGAGACATAAGGTCTTGTCAACTCGGGTTAGCCTTTTTAGACCAAGCGAGGACGGCGGTCTAAGCAGTTGACCGGACATTTATAACTCATTTAGCGCTACCAAACCCGGGGTTTGGGGGGCGTTACAAAGATGAAATGTTTAAACTTTAAAGTGTTGATGGTGGAAATGGGGAAATGGGTGGTGGTGTTGGAGGAGAATAAGAGATGGATTGGGGAGGGGGGGGGGACCAGAAGAGGGAGATTAAATGTTTAAGGTGTTGATGGTGGAAATGGGTGTAAGGATGGCCTCTAGTTACCTCTGGTAGGGACGATCCGGGAACATTCTCGGCCGTCCTAGCGAAGACGCCAGTCCCTTATAAGGGGGGGTGGGGGGTGGGGGGGAGAATGTAAAGTCCACATCGGTAAAATAAGAGAATGTTCACCCCCATATAAGTGTGAGACATAAATGTCTTGTCAACTCGGGTTAGCCCCTTTTAGAACAAGCGAGGACGGCGGTCTAAGCAGTTGACCAGACATTTATGACTCATTTAGCGTTACCAAGCCCGGGGTCTGGGGGCATTAGAAAGATGAAATGTTTAAACTTTAAAGTGTTGATGGTGGAAAGGGGGAAATGGGTGGTGGTGTTGGAGGAGAATAAGAGATGGATTGGGGAGGGGGGGGAAGAAGAGGAGATTAAATGTTTAAGGTGTTGATGGTGGAAATGGGTGGTGGTGTTGGAGGAGAATAAGAGATGGATGAAGATGTGGAGTTATTGGATTAATTTATTATGTTTAAAAGTGTTGTACCAAATTATATTTTAAAAGTTGGTGTGGAAATAATATAAAATGGTGTGAAGGTAAAAAATTGTGGTGTAATTAAAGAAAGAAAAATATTGAAAATTAAGTGTGGTGTAAAGATAGATTATGAGTTTTAGGTGTGGTGTGATGTATGAAATGGTATAATGGCAGATTGTCCATGGTGCGAATAAAGACCCCATACAGGGCCGCCATATCTTAAGGCCAGCGACCTGAGTCTTAAGCCCAATTGTGTCGGAGGGTCCAACGGTACATATTTCGCTAAAATAAAATAAAAATCGTGTAGATTTAATCCGATCCTATAATATGTTAATTTTTTTTTGATAAAGGCCCAAATTTTTTTTTACTCTAATTAATAAAGGCCCCAATAAAAAAAATTACTTGACCCAAAAAAATAGATATATACAAACAAGTTTTTTGTTTTTGTTTTATGACTTTATCTATATTATTAATTTATTATATATATATCTATATTATATAAAAAACACACAAAAATAAATAAAACAAACAAAAATAGATAGAACGCATTTTTCACTCCTAAGTTCCGGCCCTCCCTTCATGCCCCGTTTCCCAGCTCCCCTGCCGTTTGAGATGTTGATTTTTTTTTTTTTTTTTTTTTCCTTTTTCAATTTCTCATTCATAAATGATAAATTATATTCTCAAATTCTCAATTGAGAAGAATATGGTTAATAAAATTGACAATTTACTTTGATTAGTGATTTCGCTCTAAAAATGTGTTACGAAGCGATTTTGAAATAGTAATATGTATGTATGTTTTATGTATACGTATGAATTTGGTTTTGTTTCTAAATATCGCTAGAAAAGACTGCTTTGTAGGCGTGTTTTGAGACTATCAATAATGTTAGAAAAATGTGATAAAACAAACAGAATTGAATGATCTCAAAGCGCGTATAAAACGCTTTTTAAAGAGAGATGTTTTAAGATCTCTCTCGTATTCAATTGAGAAAGATCACTTGTAGAGCACAATATGTTTGTCTTGATGATGCTTCTAAAAAACTTCATTATCTTTCACACCGAATCGCCGATGTCTCTCTCTATATATGGCGGCGAAAAGATATCATCCCTCTTCACGAAAAAACAAACCAGTTCGTCTTCAAAGGATGTGTCACAATGACCATGCAAGCAGAAATGATGTGTCCCAATGAAAAATCCTTCTACGAAATCGCGTGTCATTCGCGATAGGTTCGTTTAGGTTTGGGCGCTGCCCTGAGCCCTCGACCGACCGGTCGAACCCGCTTCTTTCGGCGACACTGTCGCCATGACTCGATTAATCTTGAACAACACATTCAAAACAAAAATAAAAGCAGACTTTTGTGAATAAAATATCTAACAAATAAACTTGAATTTTGACTTTACTTGATGTTAAAAGCAAAAAGATAAATAAACTTATATTTTGAGACGGTGCTAGTATTATATAAAGCGTGTTAAGGAGTACGTACTCTGAAGCACATGGTTTTGGTATATATAAAATGAATAGGTTCATATGGCTACTTCCATATTATCTCTACATCTCATAACAACAATTGTTATATCATTTTGTCTTCTCGGTTCTCTTCATGTCCATTGGGTCTTCGCTGCACTAGAGAGCCTAACGATGGAAGCGTGAAGGAAGAATATATTTTATCTCCATATAAAAAGCTTGAGTTTCATTTTCCGCACGTGTTTCGTACGTTATGGTACCCGTCCAAAGTATTATTGTAAATTCTACAACGGTTAAAAAAAACCAGAGACTTCGCCATCTTTGATCGAAAGATACGTAAGGACCATTGTTATACAAAAGGACGTAATTT